>CM076578.1:1241579548-1241840010 GCA_034641835.2 Pinus albicaulis
TTTTAGTGCAAACACTGTTACCGATCAAATAGGTAACCTGACCTCAAAACGCGAACTCTAGCCCAAAAAGACTCAAAAAACATGAAAAAACACCCCAAAAACAAAAAATGTGTATTCCAGAATGCACTTCGTTTTTTTTGAAGGTCAAATTTCAACATTTTATAAAATTATGGTAAAAACAAAATTGTTTCTTGAAAAAAGGATTGAAAAAACACCCTCAAAACAAAACAAGTTGATGTTGGAATAACAAAAAAAAAAAAATTGTGTCATACTTTTGGCATTTTTAAAAATAGAAATAACATTTCTTAATTTTTAAAATTCAAACATTAAAAAAAACCTAAAATTTAAGAAAAAAATAAATTTAAAAAATAAAGAGATTGAAAAAACACCCTCAAAACAAAACAAGTTGATGCTGGAATAACAAAAAAAAAAAAAAAAATTGTGTCATACTTTTGGCATTTTTAAAAATAGAAATAACATTTTTTAATTTTTAAAATTCAAATATTAAAAAAAAACCTAAAATTTAAGAAAATAAATAAATTTAAAAAATGAAAACATTTAAAAGCTTAAAATTTAAAAATATATGAAGATTAAAAAAAAAAAATAAAAAATAAAAAACAAAATAAAATTTTCAATTCAAACATTAAAAAAAACCTAAAATTTAAGGAAAAAAAAATTTAAAATTAAAAAAAAAAATATTTAAGATTAAAAATTTTAAAAAATATAAGGTAGAAATTAAAAAAAATAAAAATAAAACAAAATAAAAATATTAAATTAAAAAAAAAAAACAAGTTAAAAAGATGGAAATTATAAAAAATAAAATATAGAAATTAAATTTAAAAAAAAGAAAAGAAAATGCTTATTGAATTTTAAAAAAGGAAAAAAAATTAAAACAAAAAATTAAATTTATGAAAGTTAAATTTAAAAAATTTAAAATTAAAAAAAAAAAAAACATTATTCAAATTAAAAGGAAAATGAAAAATTAATTAAAAAAAAAAAAAAAAAAAAATACAACGAAAATATTAAACTTAAAGCAATATATATTAAAAAAACAAATAAACTGTAAAAAATAAAATAAATTTAAATTATAAAAAATAAAATATATATATGAACTTAAATTAAAATATGTATATATATCAGATTTTATTAAATTAAAAAAAAAATTAATATTAAAATAACAAATTAAATTTAAAAACAAAAATATTAAATTTTAGTAAATAAATGAATAAACAAATAAATTTTGAAAGAAAAAATAAATTTTAAATATAAAAGAAAAAAAAAATTTGTTAAAAGAAAAACTTTAAAAACTTTAAAAATCAATTAATTTAATTGTTTTTTTAATGTTTTCGTTTTTTTAGTTTTTCATTTTTAAAATCTATAAATTGTTTCATTAAAAAAAAAAAACACTAAATTTATGTATATTTGTTTTTAATTATTTGCACGTGGTTTTTTTCATTTTTTTTGTTTTTTAATGATAGTTTTTTTTATTTTAATTTTCTTTTTCAATTTTAATTGTTTTTTTTTATTTTATTTTTTTTGTTAATTTTAAAATTTGTATTTTTTTTCTTATTATTATTATTTTTTTTAATTTAAATTTTTAAATTTAATTTTTTTTTTTTAATTTAATTTTTTTTTTATCTAAATTTTAATTTTGCAATTTTAATTATTTTTTATTTTTTTTAAATATATATATATATATATTATTATATGGTTTTTTTTAATAAGTTAGAAAAAAATGTTTTTGATGTTTTTTTTTTTTTTTGGTCAATTTTGGTTTTTTTTTCTTTAAATTATGTGTTTTTTTTCAAATTTTGTCATTTCCTCGTTTTATAATTTTCAAATATTTTTGTTTTATTTATTTTATTTTGTTTAAATTTTTTATTTTTATGAGCTTTATTTCTGTTTTTTTGTATATTTATTGTTTTTATATATATATTTTTTTAGGTTGGATGCAAAGATCAATACGTTTCAAAATTAGCATGAAAATCACTTCTCTAAAAAAAAAAATTTGAAGCTACATCAATACATTTCAAAATTAGCATGAAAATTACTAACATTTTAAAACAAATATTCATACTTCATAAATAAAAAATTTAGAGTGTCAAAAATGTGCACCAAAAAAAAAAATGGTGATTCTGCATCACCACTTTTCAAAATCGGGTGCTTTTTATGCTACCAAAAAAAAGTAGGTAACATTGCGGTTACCTATTTCATCGGTAACATTGTTTGCAACCTATAACAAATGGACAAATAATTTACAATGTAAATATCTTCAACATAAAGATGAAATTTAATTAATATAAAAACCATAGCAAAGAAGCACATACAACAACCAAGATTTTTTTCTCATCAGGAACAAATTATTGCTCACCTTGTTGATTTGTCTTCTTTTATAAAGAATGTGCAAACACAGAAATGATGTTGCTTTTAAAATTCTGAATGCAATTTGGAAACAACTTCACTTCTAAAATACAAGAATGCAATCCAAAACTTTCTTCGCACATTCTGTTTACAAATAGAATCTGCCAGTGACATATTATGCAATTGGAAATACCCTAACAATTTCCCACTTGGCAATACATTGTTCAAGGTTGAATACCCAACTTACCCCTACACCAAGCAAATTTCCCCCTATCCATTGCTTTAGTTGAAGAACGTATTTCATTACCTTAAGTCCTAGCCTTGAGTATTGATACCTCACTAGACTCAATTAAACCTCTCTAAAATAGTATAATTTCACCGTGATATGATTTTTCCTTGGATACAACTTGTGATTCTTTCCCAAGATAATTGCATTCTAATTGTAACAAGTAGGGATGGGTCCATGTTCAAAGTCCAATATGTGTGCATAATTGTGACAAACAAAAAATGTGCTTGGAAGTCTTTGACGTTGCAATGTACTTTACTTCGATTAGGAACGGGCATCCACTTATTGACTCTTACTCCGAATTCACAACTCCAAACAATGTAAATAGATATGCACCGGTCGAGTTTTCATTATCAACAAACCCATACATATGAAGCATCTTGCTTCCATCTCGTTGGTAGAAAAGAGCATATTCAATTTTAGATGAACTGAGATATTTGTGATGCATATCCTCATTCTCATTTTTCAGGTTTCTTGACAAACCTACAGTTGAAGATGACTTGGACGATGAGTGTAAAACAACCTTCAATTGGCAACTATGTATAGTCCAAGAGGTTGAAGAGGTGAAAGATGTTCTTGGGTTGTTACTAATCTGGATGGCATGTTTGATGTATGGGGTTGTCTTTGCAAAATCTTCAACATTTTTCACAAAATAGGGGATAACAATGGATAGATAGATTGGAATACATTTTGAGATCCCTGCTGCAAGCTTACAATGTTTTACTAGCCTATCTATTCTCCTATTGGTGCATGTTTATGACCGCATCTTTGTTCCAATCGCAAGGCACTTGACAGGGAATGAACATGGGATTACTATGCTGCAAAGGATAGGCACTGGCATGTTTTTCTCCATTATATCAATGATTATTTCCGCATTGATAGATATTAGAAGAATCGAGGTAGTGAAGGACAATGGACTGATAGACTTGCTCAATGCAACAATTCCCTTGAGCATTTTTCTGTTGCTTCCACAATATCTGCTAGTTGGCATAGCGGATGTATTTTCAATGGTAGGAATGCAAGAATACTTTTATGATCAGATGCCAGACACTATGAAAAGCCTGGGTATTGTTGTGAATCTGAGTGTTGTAGGAGTTTCTAGTTTCATTAGCAGCTTCCTTATTTCAGTTACTAAGAAGGTTAGTTGCAGAAGCAAGGGGGGTTACTGGTTCACAAACAACTTGAACAAAGCTCATTTAGACTACTTTTATTGGCTTCTAGCCTCTCTGAGTATGATCAATCTCTGCATTTACATGTTCTTAGCCAGCTGCTATCAGTATAAAAATTCCCAAAAGGATGGTTCTTATCAATCAAGAAATATCATTGGCTGATATGGAATTTTTAAGTCATCCTGGATGAAGAGCATACTATATGCTGATGATGTTACCCAAAACAAACTCTATGTTGCTTTATTGAATACTTTATTATCTGTTTATCTTTCATGAACTTTTGGGATCCTCAATCTGGATTTTTCAACTTCTGTTGGACATAAGGAAATATTTGCCTCCCTTCATTAAATCTCATTTTTGAGCACCAATGTCATGGGGCTTTCACATTTTTTGGCAATGAGTAGCTACATAATTATTCTTTGTCCTTCTAGAGAGTCTTAATCCCAATTTGTAAAATTTAATTTTGAAATATATATTTAGATCTTTTATGTCCAATGGTACTTCCCTTATGCATGCAGAAGGGTCCCTGTCACTCCCCTTGTCTATCAGAATGAAAATTGCATTGGGTGCAGCAAAAGGTCTGGCATTTCTTCATGGAGGGGCTGAAATACCAGTGATTTATTGGGATTTTAAAACATGCAATATTTTGATGGATTTGGTTTGTTCCTACAACTTCAAAATTATGAGATGGCTCAATGTTACACTTTGGATTCTCTTAAGTATCTATGGAGAGATATGTACTTGGTGCAGGAATACAATGCCAAGTTGTTTGATTTTGGACTAGCAAAAGAAGGACCTGAGGGCGACCACCCATGTTTCAACTCGAGTTATGGGAACATATGGTTATGCTTCTCTAGAATATGTAATGACTGGTGAGAATTTTAACTAGTTTAAAACCTGTGGAAATAATATCTTGGTGAGGAAATTTTTAGATTGATACAGATCAACAAGATTTCTAGCCTCTTTAAGGGTCCTGTCTAGTAAATGTGGCAAGTAGAAAAACCGACAGGTTTGTTCTGGGATAATTTTTCAGGTCTCGTCCTATTGGCGTAATGTTGAATGTAGACCAACAAATGTTCAAGACTCAGGACAGTTTATATGAGGTTGAATTTTCCTTAATTTATGAAAAAAATATCTAAACATGCATACGTCTCCTAAAAGAAACATGTGTTTGGTGATACATTTTTAACTTGATCTCAATGTTCTCTTCATTAGATTCTCTCTTATTCTTAACTTACAGATTAGCACAGGCATTGTCTTTTTTACATTGCGTATTACTGATGTGAATTTTAATAAAATTTAGCATAGACATTTCAGATATTTACAAAGATAAACAAGACTAATTGAGTCAATGATTAAGGTTGGAAGTCAGGACAGTTTGCAAACTGCATTTTTGTTCAGTTTCTGGATTGATGCATCCAACAATAATCCTATTAAAACCTTTATATGGAGAGGTTATTATAATACACAATTTGGCTTTCTTCAGTTCATACTATCTAGGTTTTTAGCTTTACTAGTTCACACTCTACTATTTCAGACATCTTTCAGGCTTCAAAATCACTCATCTCCTACCATCTAAAGCTAAAGTGAATAATCCCCTGATGGAGAACTTTTGATAAATTGGAATATTTGATCTTGTGCATATAGGATGCTCTTTACAGAGACCTGGATCAGTGGGAAGGAGGGTGTCTTATGTGATTGTAAAAAGGGCCTGGACAGAGATACTATTGCAAGGGTCTCATGGGTGGAGGTAAGAGCTCTCCTTGAGATCTCATGAATCTGCATACTGAGGTGGCGCTGCTCTCTGGCTGTAACTTATTTCTTCTGTGAGCTCTACAAAGTAGGGAGGTGATCATCCTGTTGTGTGGGTTGATGGGAGTTATTCTAAGGCGCTTCCATTTGATACCATGTCCATTTGATACCCAACAACTGGAAATCAAAGATGGTTTATAATTTATATTTCTCCAAAATAAAATCTACAACAATGCAATAAGTCTATTTCTTAAAAAAAGTCAAAACTTCGAACTTTGTGCACGGGAATTGTTTAAATAGGCCTTATGGATCCAATAGTTCATTATGATTTGTTACAATAGAAATATGAAAAACATAAGATAAAAGATAATAAAATATAATTGCTGAAAGGTTGGCAGGTCATATATTGGAGGGATTCATATTGGAGGTTTCGAAACAGACTTTCCACTGACTATGTATACCGAGGATTCAGGTGATCAAGTCTAGATGGCCATAATGTATGCTAATTTGGCCCAGGTAGACCCTATCTTCTAGGACAGAAAATTTTGCGCTATTCTTGACATTGTTTCTTGGGCCATGATGTGCTTCATGGTCTAACCAGAAAGTTACAAATAGCTTTCATATCAATTTTTTCCAAACTCTATATCATTTTGAAAAAGTTCCTTATATGAGTAAATACATCAATGACACAGGTGTATTTCCTTTTTGAACCTATAGAAATTGGAGGATTGGGAATATATACCTCCTTAATGATATAAAGTGATGAATCAACCAATTGTAAGCATGCTTGTTCAATTTATGTGATCACATCCTTTGACTATTATAAATTTATCTTCCACTTTCTTAGGGTGATTTTGCTCCTTGTTATCTCGATTTCTGATGCCTTCAGGATCTATGAAATTGAAATCTTAGATGTTGACTTCTAGAAGGCTATATGCAATATATTTTCCTTTGCATTTATTCTTTGAGATATTTTTTCAGTGATTGTTTCCAAGAGCTTCAATTATTTCCTGTTGGCTCTGTAGCAATCTTAACCATTCACAAATCTTAATTTGAGCCTTCAAAATTTGATCATTAGCTTGACGAAATTTCTTCTTAAAAAATTTGATGTCTATCAGACTGCTACTGAAGCTATTGATTTTCATCTGAAGCTCAGTGATCATAGCATCATTTATTTTATCCAAAATTAATCTTATTTCATTTTATTTATTTGATTCTTTAATTGTTGTTTCTGTTGGTGTTGATGGTCTTCAAAGGCCTTAAGCCTTGTCTATGCTTGCAATAGATTCTCCTTTAGGTTCAATTGTTGCTCTAAGTGAACAATTTGTTCACTTTTTTGTTTAAGTGCTTAAATGAAATTGTGAACAAACTAGAAGTTAGTTGGGGTAAAAGCATCCATTTTACCAACTAGTTCTCAGGCCAACTGTTCATAATTGTGCTTAGAACCATCCACGATGATGGTATACAGGCCCTATGGTAGGGAGATATTCTAGCTTATCTTAATTTTTTTTCCTTAGCTTTCCCTTGATAATGGTTCTTTTCTTCATATTGAAGAATAAGTCTATAGGAGGTATCTCTTCTCAATCAATTGAAGATAGAGAAGAAACAAAGGCGGGATCTTGAGAAGTTTATCCTAGAATTATTGCAATAGAATTTTTTATTAGACTCTTGAGAGCATAATATTTGAAGTGTCTAAACATGTTGGTGTTTTGATGACAGGGGAAATGGTTTGTAATGGTTTTTTTTGTTGAAGTTTAGTTTATTTTCCTTTCTCTTCCTGTACTTGGGCCTATATCATTTTAAATTGTGACCATTCCTCCTATAATATTATTTTTTCACCCAAAATAATTTTTTTGTTAGAAATTTCCTTCTTGAGCACTTCCTCTAAAAATGACTATAATTTGATAGCAATGATTGGGAAATCCTTTACAGATTTGGAAGATACCCATTATGCAGTTGTACAAATATTTGTTTATTTAGAGGCTTTGTTGGGTAACTAGACTAGCAGATGAATTGTCATCTTCGGGTAGAATATGTTCCATGCTTTGATTTTGAAAGCTACTTGGTTCTTCTATTTATTTAAAAATTTAAGAACTTGGTTGAGAAATCCTGTGGGAGATATTCAATCCTCTATTGAAATTCTGAATATGCGTTTTCCCTTTTGAATATGTCATCAAAAGGGGATTCTTCATCTATATATTATCTAAAAAAGAGTATGATACATAATGCTCAAATATAATCTTTAAGGGGTTGTGAGCTTTAAATTTCATCCAATACAACTTAAGGAAAGAGAGCGTTGCATCTTCCTTTCCACCATGAACCATGTTAGCAATAAAATATGGGCCAACCTATAAGGGGAAAGATGACCAAAATTTCTTTGATGTTTTTGATAATTTTGTAGCGATTCCCTTTTTGGTTGTTTGAGAAGCCACCTCCTTATAAACCATATTGTATGTTGCATACAAGTTAAGGGCATGAGGAGGGGCCTAACACCCATAACTTTTGATATAGGAAAATTTCTCCTCTACGTACCAATAATTAGTCTATTCAATACTTTGTTTTTCTTGTTGAGAGAACCTTGGGGGTAATGAATTAAAAAAAAAATGAAATAATTGGATTATTACAAATTGGAAAATTTGATAAAAATTATCTCCTATGTCTTCCCATAGTATTGAGTAGTAAATATGGATAGGTTTAGGAGTCTATTTGGTCTAGTGTAAAACTAGTTGGGGAAAGAGAGTGGAAAAGCAAAGGGAATATGTGATATAAGTAGACATATAAAATGGAGGCATTCCTCAGCCATACATAGATTTCCTGTAGGATTTGATATTCATATATATGACATGCCAACCTTTTAATGTTTTTTTCTGTTATGTGATTAGATGGTGGGGTATATTTGTGAACAAAAATCCATTTTTGGTGAGGATTTGTTGAAATGTATTCTTAAAATGGATGAGACGATGCTTGATGTTGAAGGACCAATGCTTGTTCCATGCATGTAAACCCAAATCATTGGCCCACCTAGCAATGTGGCCCACTTGGTGTCTTAGTGTAAGAACACTCTTAAAAATCCTTAGCTCCTCATCAAGCTCATGAAATATTACTTGCAATCATTCCAAATTTTTTTGACAATTGTTCATCTAGGAAAATTAAAGGAATTTGCACCTATGATTAAATCATAAATCATTAGGGACTTGGATGTTGTGTATCTGTGAAGTTGTTTCTAGCCTATGCTTGACAACTACCTCATAAGGAGCTTCTCCTTCATTTGTCCTTGCAAGCCATTTAGTCACTAAAACCGTCCTTGGAGCATGGATGTTAATTAGCCCAAGTCCTCCATCTTCTCTATGGAGGGTGTAAATGTCACTAGTAACTGAGTAGTTGCCTTCCTCCTCACCTTTATCATGGAAAATGAGAATAAAAGATAATTCCATATGACAAGAGACTTGAGACCTCCATCAGGATGTAATCATCACACATATCTAATACAGTTTTCCTTCTTATCATTACGTGGTTTTCATGTATGATCTTTGACATGTGCTATGAATGCCATCTTTACACACAAACAATAGCTACAATGTTAGGTACCCTACTCTGCAGCTACGCCCTCCAGAAATCCAAGTAAACAAGTCAAATTAAAACACAAATTGGGTACTAATAACATGATCGCTAATAATCCACTAAGGATGAGTGAAGTGTTCTTGATTCCCTAATGATAAGTGAAGTGTTATGCTCTTCTTCATTCCCTGATGATGAGTGAATTGTTTACTCAAAGGCTAAAGCGAGTTAGCTCAAAATCTTACATGCAATGAAACCAAAACTTCAGGGCATTATGTTGATCTACAAAAAGAAAAAAATCAGTCAATTTGTGTGCACGTCAAGTATGAGGATTTTTAGTTTAAAAATACAAGCTGAAAAGTGGATTTATTCAATACCAACAAATGCCTTTTCAAAAACGAACAAAACATATTGATGAAATAACTAGTAAACTGTTTCTCACCGGAAGGAAAACACTATTCCTAGGACATTCACAAAATAAGATGATACAATAAGCAGATGGCCTAAGCAATAAAACTACAGACACTTTATTTTTCATGATTTGCTTCAATTATCAGTAACACTGGTACTAAACATGCCATCATTTCAAAACATTTTGAATTACATGAACCCAATAAATACCTTTGCACTGTGCAGATGAAAAGGTGCCTCACTTACACAAATTTTTTTATCAATTTTTTCATTTTCAGTAAATATACAAGCCATGTTTCTATAGGATACGAAGAATTCTAAAAGATCAAATCCTGAATGTAGACAGGAGTTAATTTAAGGTCACAGCCTAGCAAAAAGTCAAATCTGTGCAACGAATTGACTACTTAGTATAAAAAAGATGTACATACCCAACCCCTATGGATTTGAACCTGTTACTTCCAAGGTGGAAACACATGTTCATAAATTTTAGACCAACTCATGATATATACAAATCCTCTGGTTGAGATTTAGCTATACCCAGTGCTGTTGATCGTAATGTATAGAGAAACTACTCAAAGAGGACTTTAGGCTGAAGATAAAATAGGAGTATGTTGACACTGCAATTCCAAACATATGAAGATTTGTTTATGCCCTGCAAGGTTAATGCCCTTGATGAGATGCATTGGAGTGATGCAAATCTTTGCAGGAAATTGAATGTCTGTATATCTGATTTTTTATATGACAAAATACTAGTTTGTTATACAATCTAAGTAAAGTGGATTGATTTATCAGTTTTTCCTTTTAATTTGTTAACGATATCTAACTGAATGGTATGTTTGATAGCATTAGTCTGATTAGTTACTTAATTTAGTAAGTAACTCAAAAGTTTGCATCTACAAGTGCTTTGATCAGATTAGTTACTTAATCTAATAAATAACTTCAACGTTTGCATCTACAGTTTTCCAAGGCCAATTACAATAGTAGGGAAGCCATGATAGTAGTATAATATTAACTCAACATGTCATTTGTAACAATTGAATCTGGGTGGGTAAGCATAATCGCTCCTTCCAATCACAAGAGATAAATCCAATTCCAATTGACTCTTTCATATTTTAGTTTGTCCACTATCATTTTACTAAGTTGTACAATGCATCTTGCTTCTCTCAGTCCATAAATCCATATCCAATTAGATTTTGTCTTTTTGAAATTGCTCAAATGATAATACATGCTACATATTGCAGCTAACCCTGCAACAATCCATATCCAATTGATCTTTTGTCTCTTAAGATTACCAAAGTGATACCACATCATAGAGAACAGAGTGCATATATATTCTCTATATGCAACAATCCATATCCAATTCATTTTTGTCCTTGAAGTTGCCCAGGTTATAAATGCATCAAATACTGAGAAAGTCTACATATGTAACCTTTTTCTAAGTCTTTGGTGCATACTAAAGTAGGGCTAAAATGGCTTTGTGCTAAGTATATATATTTTTACATAGATAAGCTAAATTCATCGTGGTGGGGTATTGATCATTTTTTTAAGGGGTATATGTATAAAATTTGGGTGTTTCTCAAAGATTTTGGAGTTCAAAGTAGTATTCCAAGCCTTGAAGTGATCTGTGGTATTCATGTTCTAATTATGAAATATTTCATGTTCACAGTTATGGTACACATTAGCTAAGACACTATCACAGAGGGTTGCATGGGCGCTGGCCATGGACAGAGGGTTGAATATGGTGACAATCAACGCATCTCTGATTGTGCGACCTGGTATCACATACAAAAGCTCAGGATATACCATTGCATATCTTAAAGTTGAGGGTGAGAGATCTGCATACCAAATAGACTCTGTTCTAGAACGTACAAATATGGTATAGTAATCCCTTAGAGAGGATCTAATCTATATAAGTGAAAAATATTAGCTAGTTTATTTATAGTTGCTAGTCTTTGTGATGGCAGGGGCTGCACAAATGTATGAGAAGGGAACTTTAGCTAGTGTGGACATAAATTTTCTAGCGGATGCTCATATATGTGCTTATGAAGATCCATATGCCTATGGGAGATATATATGTTTCAATCAAATAGTCAGTAATGCAGAAGATGTTGTCAATTTAGCACAGAGTTTGCGACACCTGATACCGTTCCCTGACACCTAATACCATTCCCTGATAGGTACAGAGCAGTTAGTTATTGTTCAGTTATTAAAATCACTGAAGATTCTGTATCTTCAAGATTTAAATTGGTTTGCTTACCTATTGATATTTTATCTTTAGCTATTATGTCACAATGAAATTAATCATAAATAGATACACGTTTGCCACACCTGATACCATTCCTTAACATGTACAAATCAATTAATTATTGTTCAGTTATTGAAATAACTGAAGATTATATATCTTCAAGATTTAAATTGGGTTGCTTACCTAATGATATTTTTTCTTTAGTTATTATGTCACAATGAAATTAATCATACATAAATACTCTCCAAAGATAATCATGAATTCATTATTTATTTGATTTTTTTCATAATTTGGTAAGAGATTTGAAAAACCAACAGTGTACCAACAATGTCTGAATAATAAGAAGCTGACTGGATTGATGGTTGGATATGGAAATCATGCAACCCTAAGCAGCAAACTGTAAGGAAAGGGGGGGTTTCCCATGTTACAACTTAACAACAGCCATGAATGAGGGGCACAAGAAAAATTGGGGAGTTTACATGTTCAAACTATATCCATTTTTGTACATACTGTAATGTAATTTTCACTTCAAGGTTTCGATAGTTGGCAATAAGTCGATTTCCATAACGACCAACATTAAAATTTTAGCTGGTGACTAAGGCTCTCTACCATATGCAGTTTTTTTCATTAATTTCTGATGTAAAATCAATTTCCTGATTTATGGAAAGGACAAGTGCAAGACTGCAAGTAAGTTGTTGATGGGCTGTTTGGTGTGTGAATAAAAAGTGGGATACCCCACACTTTGGAATTGTTTTATCATTATTAAAGTTCCTCCTTTTGTTTTACCATTATGGGAAGTTGCACTTTCTCTTATAATGAGTTATGTTATGAATGGAATGAGAAGTTACACTTTCTCTTATCCTGAACTGTTTTATGAGTGGAGTGCATAATGTTCGTTTGATAGTATTTTTATATATTGGGATGTTGAATTCTTTAATTACAAGATAAAAAATTGAACACTGCTTGGCCTGGTCAAAATTTTATTTTTAAATTTTTTAGTCAAGCACTGTCGCCGATCAAACTTGTGAGAGACCACTATTGTGAGAGGCCTCGATTGTGTAATAGTTGTGTAACTGTTGGTGCCTATTGGTGATTATATGCGTGGAGGATAGCCGATCTCCATTGTTGCATTGGACTGTGGAGGGATGAGTTGAGCTTCGTGAATTTATGATACTGTCCCCTCGAATTTCCCGATCCATTCCCACGAGCGAATACTGCCATGAGCTGAGTTGGTTTGGATGTGCGTAGCAGACAGTGAGGCACAACTATCGGTTTGGAGGTGTGTTGGGATTGTCGTATTGACTCTACTCATTAGTTATTGGCATTTTAATTTTTGTTCAACTTGTTCTTCTCATTGAAGAAATCAGTAGAGGCATGGGCCTTTGTGTTGGAGGATCGTTGAAAAAAAATGATCTGCAAAGATCCAAATTTGTTGAAACTCCTCTCCAACCTCAAATATCAGTGCTAGTAGTAGCATGAGCAACAACACTACGCTTAGCAGAACTAGAAGAACACGTTTTCCAAACTGCATGAGAACTACTTCCCTCACGAGTCACCATGTGCCATGCTTGGTCTCGGTGGTTCTCTTCCTTCTACTCTTGGTTCAACTACCATATCTTCATTGGAACCAACACCCCGAACTCCACTAGACAACGATTCACCATTTTGTAGTAGTGATTCGCCATTTGTACTGGTGATTCGCCATGATTTTACAAGATAATATAATCTCGTGAGAGATTCGCAAAAAAATTATATTGTTAATAAAATCGCCTTCCATTTTTCCTATGTATCATGGGGATTCGCCCACTTATTATATATATAAATTTAGGGGGGTTCTTAAAATTTTCCCTGGCAACCAATCATAAGTCGTGTGCCCACAAGAGTTGAGAACAGTGGTTAGCACCATGACCGATGGTCGGTTGAGGCTGTCTGTAACATATTGGTGCTACTCATCTTATACTTGATGTTCAAATGAAATTGTTGCAGATATGTGGACCACTTCTGATGGCAATTGTTCTACAACTTCCCTTGTGTCTGTATGAACTGCAGGGGTCAATGGTCTATGTGGATGACTGTTTCCTTCCCCAAAATGTAATGCTTCCATTAGCGGCATGCCTACACAATGGAATACATTTCTTTTTCATAATTGGGATACTTTCAGACTGTGTTGGATATTGTCTCACTATGATATTCCACTATATGTCATCGTTGAGTAAGAACTTCCCTAATAGCATAGTCATAGGCATTTGTCTCGATCTCAAATGGTTGTTGCAAGTATGGTAATGTGAGCACTAGGGAAAAATAGAGGCGATGTTTCAATTCTACGAATGCCTTCTGTTGAGATTCCGACCAAAATAATTTTTCTTTCGCTCCTCCCTTTGTGACTTGACTCAAGGGCCGAGTGATATCAGAGAATCCCAACACGAACTTGCGGTAGAAATTAGCAAGAACTAGAAAGCTGTGAAGCTTTGTTAGAGTGGTTGGGGCCAACCAATCCTAAATTACTTGGATCTTGGTTGCATCCACATGCACCCCCCGTTCATCAATAATGTATCCCAGATACTGAACATGGGTCATGCCAAAAGTTCACTTCTCCGAATTCGCACAAAAATTGTGTTGCCGCAGTGTTTGGAGGACCTGTCGAATGTGATGGAGGTGCTCTTACCAAGTCTGGCTGAAGATCAGGATGTCATCCAAGTAAACTACAGAAATGAGTTGGTGAATGGCCGCAATATGTCATCCATCAGCCTCATGAAGGTTGCGAGAGCATTCGTCAACCTGAATGGCATGACCAGCCATTCAAAAATTCCCTCCTTGGATTTGAAGGAAGTCTTCCACACATCGGAGGGTTTGATTGGTACCTGGTGATACCCAGAATTCAAGTCGATCTTGCTAAAATATTTCGCCCCTTTGAGTTAATCTAGAAGTTCATTAATCTATGGGATCAGGTACCTATTCCATACAATGATCTTGTTCAGCGCCAGATAGTCAATACGGAGTCTCAAAGTCCCATCCTTCTTCTGCAACAACATGATCAGGCTCCCACAGGGCAATGAACTCAGTCGTATGTGATCTTTCTATGGCAACTCCTGAATCTACCACTTGATTTTATCACTCTCTATAACACATCATCGATAGATTGGTATATTGGAAAGCGGTGCGCCTAGGGTCAGATCGATATGGTGCTTGGCCTGGCAGTGCAGAGGCACCCATGTGGGTGAGGTGAAGATGTCCCCGTACTCCTCCATGACCTTGTCCATTTGTTGTTGTCGTTCGGAGGAGCCCTGTCTCAAGGTCATGACCATAGTCTTCTTCTTGCCATGGGGGCGGATCATCAGGAAAACAAATTTCCTGGTTTTGGAAATGAGCTTACTGCATTATTTTGCAATAATCAAAGAGAGAGTTGCAAGTGGTGGTACCTTTGGTATCCTCTACAACTTATTACCCAAAGTAATAATAACAATGTGATTTTGAGACTCATACACAGAATGTCGGTTCCACAAGTATGGTTGGCCTAATAATACATCACAAAAATCAAGAGGCACAATGTCACATAATACCTCATTCATGAAGGGCTTGATGTTGTAGGGAAGGCGAAACTGCTGGCTGACGCAGAGATCTCGTCCTTGGTGAATCCACCCAATGTTGTATGGTTGTGGGTGTGATATGGTCGACAAGCCCAAATTATTCAAGACCTCTGCTGAAATGAGGTTCTTTTGGCTCCCACTATCAATAATGAACTGTATCAGGGAACCCTTTACCCACATCTAGGAGTGGCAGAGATGCTCATGCTCCTCTGGATCTTCCAGTTCCTCCTTATGGATATTTCTAGTGGAAAGGATGGTGTTGGGATCCGCATCATTGATCTGCCTCTCTTTTTCACTCCCCTTGTTAGGTTCTGATTCATAAGCCCTCATCTCAACCACCAGTGACTGCTTGGCCTGACACTCACTTGTGTTATGAGTGAAGCTCTTATGGAACTCACATCACTTTCCCGTGTCATTTTTCGTCTTCGTGGTGTTGTTCTTTTCTTGCAGCTTTGGTAGGTTATCTTGGGCCACCATGCCTTGGCTTTGTCCTTTTTTGTGCAATTTGGGAGCACCTTTCCCTTGATTTTGATTCAAAGATCAAAAGTCTCGCTTCTTCTGTTTGAATTTTTGCTCAATCTTGGCAGCATACCGGTATGTTGTACCAAGTGAGGAGATGTCGAGGAACTCCACTTCCTCCTGAATGTATTTGTGCAGACAACTTCTGTACTTCAATACCAATCTCTGAATCTTTGATACCCAACTTTTTGCATAAGGTATGGAACATGTTCGTCAGCTTGTGCACATCTTGATCCCTTTGTTGCTGCATCGTAGCGCATTGTATGTACTTTTCCTCATAGCTCACCATGGGATAATATTGTTCTTTGATGGAATCTCGGAAAGAATTCCAATTGGGTACGACAAAGAACATAGAGGGTTCCCACTCTTCCTCTTTCTCACAGTAGGTTTCCCACTAGTCCTTGACATGGGGGGGTAGCTTTGAGGAGTGCAAAAATAATCTTCTCCCGGTCGGAAAAGTAATGAACTAAGAATTATCCTTCTAATAGATTCAACTATCTATCTACAATGTCTACATCTATTTTCCCCTCAAATATGGGAATGTCAAAGTTTACTTGTATCTTGAAATGAGTTGCACCTCTAGAGTGGTTGTTGTATGCAGATGTGCCGCCAATGGGCAGTCGTTGAAGGATCTGGGTAAAGTTATCCATCATCGTGTTCCTTTGTTTTTTTAGGGCCTCCTAGAGAAATATTTTGATAGGATCTCCTGCTCCCTCATATATTTTTTTGCCCCCGTGGGTGGTCATCGGGGTTTGAAAGGTTGATATTGCAAAGGTTCAACCAAATCGAGCCCTAACTCCTTATACCCGGACCTCGTTGGGGACATGCAAAGAAGGATCGAGAAAGAGAAGACTGATATGATTCCACTGATCCAGATTTATGCAGGAATGCAACAGAATACACATATAGCCATAAATACAAAAATTAAGTGAAAATAACACTTCATTTCATTAATATCAAAGAACTGAAATTTGTTTACAGAGAGAATGGAAATAAACTAGCTAGGGTGTTGGTAGCTTATCTCTGAGAAGATATGTGGTGGCTACAGGCCTCTGAACTCTGTGTTACAATGAGGCTCAAAGGCCTATATATTAGTGAGAAACAATGGAAAACCGTAAAAATCCAAAAACCTAACCCTAGGAGATGAAATTCCAGAATATGAGCCATGTCAGGGTAAATTGGTACATCAATTTCCTAGGGTTGTAACTTTGGCATACTATCTCCGTTTGACGCACATGATACATCATTATAAATATGTATCTGAGGACTACAACTGCTTACAGCGAATATCAAGCCTAAAATTGACTCTTATTCACCGGAGGTTTGATGTCCAGAAAAGGTCGGCTAGGGCCTCAAAACGGCTCCGGAAGTTCAGGACCCGAAAAAATCCTAGAAATAGTAAACTCTATTATAATTAAGGAAACCAAAAATCTAAAAGAAACAATGGTGGGGCCCCAAGTGGAATAGGTGGGTGGCCACCAATATCCACCTGGATCATCAAATATTTGGGGATTCTTCCACTACTATTGGCTCTTTGGCATTATTTCCATTATTATTTCTTCTTTGCTGCTACTTGGAGAACTTCAAGAGTTAGGTAGGAGCCCAATATGTGTCTTAATATGCTAAAGACGATGATCCATCCCCTTTACTATAAAATGGAGGTCATCAAGCATAAAAAATATTTCATCCCTCGATGCATTCTAGTACACTAATAGTCATCCTAAGAACACATATTGAGGTGCTAATATATGTCAATGGTGAACATATATTGGCTGAGCCTCCCTCTGGTAAGACCAGTTTTTTGGACCTAATCAACAATTTCGTTGGTTATTTTGATTTCCAAGAGACAACACCTATCTTATGTGGATTCCCTTTCACTCGCTTTTATCTCCTCTTACACTCACAATGGTGTGTTTTCCCTGAAGTGATTGACTAATGTCTTGACCCTTTTACAAGCTCGATAACTCTCCCTCTTTCTAAAATAGGGCACACCACAATGTCCTAAAGCTCTTTTTCCTCAACATGTTACCTGATATACCAAAATTTTAACCAGATGTAATTGGAAATGTGAGTTGTTCTATAGTGGGGTAAGTGATAGAGGAGGTCTCATAAAATATGAATGCATGAGTTTAAGAGTTGGATTTCAAGCATATCTAAGAAACCCCATTATATTCAAACCATTCGATAGAATTCAAGTGAATGGAGTAACAAGATTGATAATGATGAGTCTCCAAGGGTGTAGGGGGCTTGACATTGGAGAAGGACGAGTAACAAATAAAAAAGGCAACAAAAATAGTTGGAGATGAGAAACATTTAAAGGGAAAAAACAAAAATGAGTTATCATGTGCACCATCTGAAAATATATGTGCATATACCTTACACCAATCTACTATGCCCGTTATACCATAGTTACCCACCTTTTTTATCCATGTACCCTGAGCACACCTTTGTATCGTGCATGATACCATTTCTGTGTGATATCTACCCTCCCCAACTCTTGTTATGAGCATTCGACATAAAATCCCATGCTTGCATTAACTTCATATCACTCTATTGCATGTCGGTGTTCTCCTCATTTATAATTGGCATGATATTCTAGCAAAAATCCATTAAAATTAATTCACAAGTGTGATCATTGAGCCCTATGAAATAATGTTCCTATTGCAAGGAGCCTAACCACTTATGCTAACAAATGTCCATAGTGAGTGGGGCCATGCACTCCCCCTTAATTTAGTTATATTGATAATAATAAATTTTATATACCTAATATAATAATATTAATATTAATTATATGAATAATACTAAATACTAATAAACATTATATAATATTATATTATGTTTTTTTTTTCTAAGTAAAACTAATTCTATTAAGTATAAGAGTTACTGTTACAAAACTGCCACAGTGTCATCTGTGTGACCCTGAGCACTGGGCTTGATAAACATGCTGAACAAGAAAAGTCTGGACTGCTCGAGATTGGGAACCCAGTCCGTTGGAGATCAGTTTGGCCGCCCTTGGAAGGGAAACCGGCCTACAGTTTATACAGTAGAACCTAACAGAGAAACAAAGAATTCCAACAGTAACTGAGCAAAAATACCAGAAGAAGCTGAGAGCTGGGATTATCACTGAGCATGAGTTGGAGATGGAGGTTCTTCCACCACCCTGCATGCGTATTCATCTGCGCAGTCATTCATAGCGCCCTTGAGAGCGCCTTCCTAGTCCGAGACCTCATCCACCTTGCGTTGCGCGTCCTCTGCGTGGTGGGCAGTTCCATCTGACAGAACCAAGCTTTTGGGGAGGCTTGAGACAGGAGGGGGCAGAGGGGAGGCTTCAGGGGAGGGAATGGAGAGTGGAGACTCTTCTCTAAGAGTTACCGTGATATAGGCTGTGACAATGGGTTGTCATGAGAACACTTAAAGCGAAATTCAGCACGCTGAGAGGTTTGGTGAATGGGTAGGCGGACAAACCCATGAGAAACGGAAGGGATTGCAGTACTGTGAGGGTTAACAGGGGGGGGGAGGGGCAGGCTGAGCCAAAGGAACAAAATCATGATGACGCCTTCGACCTCTGCCATGTCGCATCTCCGGAGGCAGGACTTGAGCGTCTTCAGCAGAAGAAGAACCCGAAACAGAGTTGGAGAGGGGTCGATAATAAGAGGCCCGACCATGACTAGTGCCGCGCCTGCTCCTCATTCTGTGTCGAATGCGTGGCATGGTGGCAGAGGCTGAAGGAGAACAATTGCAGTGGACAGGGCAGACAGGAGGCTCAAAAACACAGTGAGGGGAATTTCCGCAAGAGATATCCGTCGACCGAGTGCTAAGAGGAGAAACGACGCCACAGAAGTCCACAGTTCGAGCAAAGTGAGGGGGATTGGCTCTGCAGAAGAGGCTCTGAGAGAAATGAAGCCCTGGCAGCGGTTCAAAACAAGCAAGGAGATGGCATCGACGACCAGTGTGAGTGCAGGGGCTGGGTTCGGCATAGCCTTGAGGGCATGCACTGTTTAAAGGAAGCAGAGAGCCATTGTTGCTATCGCAGCTGGTCGAACAATCTGGAACGGGCTCCATAACCAAGTGAATACCCATGGCGGAATGAAGGAACGTCTACGCAGGAGTTATTTCGTCGCGAGCTGGTGGATTTATGATCTCATAAATGCGCATATAGGAGGCCATATGGCCACCCCACGCGAGCTCCTTTGGGAGACGCTTAGGGGCCAATGTCCCATCAGGCCATGCATTCATCCACATCCGGAGAAGGGCGATCCTTGTGCACCAACATAGTGAAATTTTGTAGCATTTATAGTTCATGAACGAGACTAAGAGGGCCATGAATGAGTGTATTAGTGCTGTCTGCTTCAAAATTGGCCAAGAGATCTGCAACTTTGTTGCTCTCTCGCTTAACATGAGTGAACGAGATTTCCCTGTTGTTTTTCAGCCAGTCGCTGATCTTGTCAATCCTAGCAGCCAAACGCCAACTGTTTGCTACTTTTGCTGTGTTGGTACCCTAGAGGAGCTGATTAACCATATTAATGAGTATCTGTGAATCCCCTTCAATGATGATGGGAAATAATTTGTAGTGGTGAATAAGGCTGAGCCCTTGCCAGAGCCCTTCTAATTCAGCCAAGTTATTGGTATCCTACCCGATTGATCCATAGTAGATGACTTGTGTTTCTCCTTCTGAATTTCTAAAAATGCCTCCAAATCTTGCTTGCCCGGGGTTTCCTCTAGAAGCCCCATCAAAATTTAATTTGATCATCCCAGAAGGAGGAGGAGACCATTTCAGGGGTACTTCAGGGACAGCTCTGTTTCTGAGGGTTGGTATCGGCCTAATTTTGAGATTCCAGTTCTGCCAGATGGATATTTCTTTAAGCTGCTTGGGAAAATCATCTTCTTGCCAAGGGTGAAGAGCAAGGGTTTCCTAAATATTATTGCAGATGATGTCCCAAATGGTATCCAGAGAGGAGGATTGATTTTTAAAAATACGTTTATTTCTTTCTTTCCATAGAGACCATAAAAGCACACCTGGAAGAAGCTGCTAGAGGGCGTTGAGAAGGGAGGAGCTGTAAGGACATTTAGGCTAGCTACGAAGGATATTAGTTATGTCCCTAGAGGGTTTATTTTTCTGGCTACGAAAGCTGACTTTCTCCCATAGAGTGTTAGCAAGAGAGCAAGACATCATGAGATGTTGTATATCTTCATTGCTTTGATTGCAATTGGGACATTTGGATGGCCCTATGAAACCCCTTTTGACCAGATTATCCCAGGTAAGGATTCTTTTGTGATTGAGGAGCCATAGGAAAGTAAAGATATTTGGCCATATGTTTGGGGCCCATAACAATTGCCAGAGAGGGTCACGAGGAAGGGGCATAGGGTGCATTAGAGAATAGGCTTCCTTCGTGGTGAACATCCCTTTCATTGTGTAACCCCATCTGAGAATGTCTGGGTCCTCTGAATATCTGATTTTCCGTCGTTGAAGCTCGTGGTTGAGAGCTTCCCATTCATGAACTTGAGCTTGAGGAGCTATGAGGGGTGAGGGTTTCCATTGCCTGAACCCGTTGTAGTGTGAAGGCAGCCAAAATTGACAAACCTTGTCTTCCAATGTCGCGTTGTCATTGCCAAAGTTGGTGTGAGAGAAGGTTTCAAGAAGCTGCAGATTTTGCTGCCAAGAATCCATCCAGAACCTAGCAAAATTTCCCCTGCGGATCTCCCAGAAATTGTGTTGCTGAATGAGCGCATAGTGCTGCTTGGCTGCATTCCACACAAGAGAGCCTGTGCGTTCAGGTGAGAGCCTTATTAGATCTTCAGGAGACCTGTTGTTGGCATACTTTGCTGTCCACAATTTCGCCCAGGGAGTGTGTGGATTTGAAATCCACTTCCACCATATACGCGCCCCCATGACCTCATTGCTGTGTATAGGATTTCTGAGGCCAAGACCTCCTGCTTCCTTCAGCGTACAAACTGTATTCCAATTGACCAGGGCCCATTTTTGGTTCTGGCCAGAGGATCCCCAAAGGAAGTTCCTTTGCAGGGATTTAATCTATTTGAGGACCCATTTTGGAGTAGCCAGAATAGAGAATAGATAAAGAGGCATGGATTGAAGCAAAACTTTGATGAGAGTGAGTCTGCTGGCCATGGTGAGGGCTCTGAAGGTCCAGGAGGATAGTCGGGATTCAAGTTTTTCAAGGAGAAGGTTCCAGGAAGAGTGCCTGATAGCAGAGTCGATAAGGGGTGCACCCAGGTACTTGTCAGGGAGAGAAGTAATGGAGAAGCCAAGGATACGGGCAATGTTGGTTTGAGTGATGGGAGGAGTATTGAAGAAGAAAATCTGATATTTGGAGTCATTAATGGAGAGACCAGAAGCTTGTGAAAAGAGGTTTAATATGGCTTTAAAAGAGCGAGCCTCTTGGACTGAAGGGTGGCCAAAGAGCATATTATCATCCACGAATTGTTGGTGAGTGGTGACAGGGGCTCCATGAAGGGAGATGCCTCTCAGAAGATGAATATTAACTCCATTGTGGATTAATTTTCCGAGGCCTTCAGCCATAAGAAAAAAGAGGAAGGGGGAGAGAGGGTCTCCTTGTCTAATACCTCTGGTGGGAGAGAAGGGGGGAGAAGGGATCCCATTAACGAGGATAGAGAAGAAAGTTGAGGAGATGAGGTTCATTATCCATCTTATCCACAATTGGTCAAAACCGAAAGCACTTAAAATCTGTTGAATGTAGTTCCAATTCAATCTGTTAAAGGCTTTGGAGAGATCTATCTTGAGGAGCATACCTGGCTTCTTGTAGATTTTTAAGGAGTGTATGATCTCATGAGTTAAAATTATACTGTCCAAAATTTTCCGACCTTCTACATAGCATGTCTGCTCAAGCGAAATGAGAAGCGGCAGGAGGGGTTTAAGCCTATTGGCTATAACTTTGGATATGACTTTATAAATCACGTTGTAGAGAGCAATAGGCCTAAATTTTTTTGGCTTGCTTGGTTGCTCCTCTTTTGGAATCAGCGCGATGAAGGTAGGATTGAGTGAGGGTAGAAGCCAGTGCATGGTTCTAGATTCCTCGACGAGCTACCAGACTTCATGTTTGATGAGATCCCAGAAGTGATGAAAAAAGTTTGAGGTAAAACCATCCGGGCCTGGTGCTTTACCGTCCTTAGACTGCGCCATAGCTGATTCAATTTCCTGGAGTGAGACTGGGCGCAGTAACATTCTATTGTGCTCAGCAGTGATCAATTTGGGGATCAGCGACGTGATTTGGTCTATAGCCTGTTGTCTATTGACTAGAGGCTCTTGGTGGATGCCTTTAAAGTAATCTAAGAGCTCCTTTTCCATTTATTCATGCTTCTCCATCCTTTCCCCTTGTTGATTGGTGATATGGCTGATTCGATTTTGCATTCTTCTTTGAATAGTAGAGTTGTGAAAGAACTTGGTATTTCTTTCTCCCTCCTTCAGCCAGCGAATTCTTGATTTTTGCCTCCAGAGGATTTCCTCTTGTTTCTATCTGTCCTCCAACTGCTTCTGTAGGTCCTGCTCCTTGGAGGAAAGAGTCTCTGATCTTCCTTTATTGATGATTTCCTGTTGAACCTCAGCCATTTTCTGCTCGAGGACCTTTTTCTCCTGAAATATGTTTCCAAAGACTGTCTGATTCCAGTTTTTTATATGAATTTTGAGGAATTTGAGCTTTTGTTGAAACTGGTACATTTTTGAACCTTTTGGTGGGACATAACTCTTCCACACAGCAGAAACCATTTCTTTGAAGGACGGATGAGTAAGCCAAAAAGCTTCAAATTTAAAAGGCCGCTTTAGATGGGATCCTATATCTTGCCATTGAAGGAGAATAGGCCAATGGTTCGAGCCGGCTTGAGGGAGTATTGAGGCAGTGATGTCCCCTCCTACATGAATGGCGTTGTTTGAAATGAGGAATCTATCTAGTTTTGATGCAATATGCTGGCTTCCCGCTCTTCTATTATTCCAGGTGAAAATGCCATTAGAGAAAGGGATATCTATAAGCCAATTGGAATTGATAAAGTTTTTCAAAAAGGAGCATTCTAGGTCCAGTCTTGGCCGTCCTCCAGATTTTTCCTCCATTCTGGTGATCATGTTGAAATCCCCTCCAATGATCCACAGGGGATGCATTCTATTGGAATTTAGAAGTTCCAAAGTATTTAAAAGCGTTATCTTATTGACCTGGTCCTGACGAAAGTAGACATTGGAGAGATGCCCATGTATGTTGGTTCCAATGGGATGGAAAGTTGCTTGAATAAGGTTGTGCGCAGCATGGAAGTTTTCTAACATTACAGTTTGAGTGTCCCAGGCAATTGCAAGTCCTCCTGAGAAACCAGAAGCGTCCACTGCCACCGAGTTACAGCTGGGCCAAGCTTTTGATAAGATGGGCCTAGCACTTCACTGTTACATTTTGTTTCCTGTAGAAAGAGAATTTGAGGCTTTTATTTCTGAATCATGTTCTTGATCATCCTGTACTTTCCAGGGTTGTTGAGCTCTCTCACATTCCATGAGACAAGCTTCATGGGGAACTACTTGTGAGCGGTTTAAAGAACCGCGTTAACTTGGGGTATCGCCCTGAATCCACCAATATCTCCCCCAGAGTGATGGTGTGTTGCCAATCTGGTTTTCGACCTCGCTTCTTGGTTTCTTTAATGACTTTCAAGCTGTCCCAATGGCTCCCTGGCTGAATACCCAATTTCTTCTGCTGTTGAACCTTAGATAGGGCCGCTTCAAGTGATTCAATCTGTCTAGGATTGATTTTATCAAATTGTTTTCTTCTACAAGCATCTTCTAGTACCAATAGATCCAGTTCTCCAAGATCAAAGCCTTCTGAGTCTTCATCCATGAGGGAGAGCTGATTATTTTCCGGTGTTTCCTCGTTAGCATGACTAGGGCTGGACTGTGGCCCATCCAGATCCATGAGGTTAGGGTTCCATGTCACTTGCTTTTTTGCCGAGATGGGATCAGACCGAGAGGGAACAGCAGCCTGCGGCTCCGGTTGGGTAGATGCAGGGGTTTGAGGGTTGGGTAGATTCGAAGGGTTGGTGGAAGGAGAGGAGGGATGGAGTGAGGTCTGGGTTGAGTCATTCTGAGGGTCGGATTGAGCAAGGATGGCAAAGTTGTTGCTGGTGGAGGGGGCATTGGCTAGAGGACTAGGTTTTTTTCCGGAGGAGGAGGATTTCATGTTATGTCTCCTTCGAGTGGGAACTTTAGTGAACCCATCTGCTTCCGTGTTGTCTTCAGCTTCTTTATTCAGAGATTGAGAGTTGAGGGGGCAATCTCTGAAGAGATGTCCATGGGCATGGCACCTTCTGTAACGAAATGGAACATGTTCATAGTCAAGAGGTTGGATCCATTCGAAATCATCATGAAATAAACTTACCGCGTCTGGTAGAGCCTTGTCCAGGTGCATGTAAACACATATTCTTGCATAGGAGGTGTATCTTCGAAGCTTGGTCTCTTCAGCTATCTTAATGAACTCTCCTAACCCTCTTACAATCTCCTGAAGGGAATCGTCATCCCAATATGCAAGTGGCAAAGAGTATAGGCAAATCCATACAGGTGCCCAATTGAAATTTTCTTTGTCTGGGTTGAATCTTTCGATCCAGTTCCTGAGATATAACCCCGAAGAGTTGAAAAAGTATGGGCCTCCATCCATTACCTTGTTTCTGTCCTCAATGCAGTTAAAAATGGCTGTGAAAAAGCCTTTCGGACCCAACTGCAGAGTAACATGTCCTTTGGGCTTCCATTTGGAAGTTATCCAACCTTGTAGCGCCTTTTCTGTCGGCCAAAAGCCAATGAATTTCCCAATGAGAGCGCGATCCCTCATATACTGGATTCTGGCGTTTATGCGGTGACTTGGCAAGTCGATTTTGGGTCTGTCTGGAGCTATAGGCTTACAGGTGGAAGAAGTAACAGTCGGCGCATCCGTTTGATTCCCAGAGGTCAGCGTCTGAGATGCATCAGGCTCTGGCTTTTTTCCAGGTTCTATTTTTTTTTGACTGGGTATCCCATCGAATCCTTTTTCATTTTCATTTTCAGGGGGAGGCTGACTACCTCCCCCCGTTGCCGTTGCCATGCGTGTTTGCAGAGCCTCTCCGCTTGGAATGACAGGCGCCGTCAGAGCACAACAGGTTGCAGGGGTGGTTAGGGTTTCGGCAGAGAGTCAGAAAGGTAAACCCTAGCAGAGCGCATCGTAATCTAATCTGTAATTTGCAGCTATAATATTATATTATGTTACAAAATAACAAGATAAAAATAATTTCTTAAATAATAAGATAAATAAAATTTAATTGAGTGAAAGTTATATGAATAATGATGAAGGGCAGGTATCTTGACTGAATATTGATATCCATGTGTTCTTTTAAAAAAAGATTCCAGCTTCAAATTCCTTGTGTTTTGAAGGCAGGTAAGTTGTAAAAATATACACAAGGGAAGCATCTGAATCAATGTTGCTTTCAGAATCCTCTGTTTCCTGTATTTCCTTATAACTTGCATCCGAATCTGCATTGCTTTCATATTCCTCTTTTGTTTTTGTATATCTTTCTAATTTTCTTTCATGATGAAATGTCTTTACTTTTCTTTGCAGTGTTGGCACACACCATTGTTCTATCCAAGGCAGAGTGAAATCCCCTTTCATCGATTACTGTCGCATAGAGAAACCTAGAGGATGTCCCATAGGTTTGGGATCTCCTCCTCTATTCCTTTGAATGGTGGATCAGAGATCTTCCTTGTCAATAGTTGCCTTCACGTGCATTACGGTGAATTCTCCAATGTGTGCAACGAGATATGGAGACTCGAGAAGTTTAGCAGTGGCGACGAGGTGAGGTCCAAGTTTCGACTTTCATCAGAGCAGCTTTAAGACGAGCATTCTGGCCAAGTGAATGTTGGAATGCGTTTATGCGCCTCTTGCTCAAGCGATGGTTATGATAATAGATTTTTGATGCTGTTGTACAAGAAATTCATCATTACGACCACTATTTGGAACAGTGTACATGTGACTTTCAGGTATTATGGTTGACTGGTCCATATGCAGATCAAAGGAGCTATGTTTCTACAGAGAACATCTGCTTGCTGAAAGAAGGAAGCTATATTGAAACTCAACCTGTACTTCAAACTTTTGTTACTCTGGTAGATAATATGCACTCTAGGATACCTGCATATGTTGGCAGGAATTTTCCCTTGAGGAGATCTAGAAACAGAAAAAATACAAGAGAAAGAGATTCAAAGAACTTAGAACATGAAGACCAATGGAATGGGGCAGCAAGAAAAAGAGAACTTGTACCAGAATAATAGATGCAAGAAAAATGCCTGGGTGTATTCTTCAAGGAACAAATTTAAATGACCTTCCCAATTTGAATTCTTTTCCAGTTCAGTTTTAGTTGGATGAAACTGTATAGGTTATTGGAAATGTAAAAGCTGGGAATTGTTGGCTTGAGGCGGAGCAGGGGGAACGACTCTCTTTTTCAGAACATCTGATATTGGATAACCTAAAAGATGGGAATTGCTGGCTTGAGGCAGAGAAGGGGGAACAACTCTCTTTTTCAGAACATCTGATTTTTGATAACCTAAAAGCCGGGAATTGCTGGCTTGAGGCAAAGCAGGGAAACAACTCTTTCTGGATTAATAGATGATGGAGAAATTTTTTGGGTGAATTAATTTTTAAAAGCTAAGATCTGGATATGGCAGGGAAATGCCACATACAAAAAATGCAGTGATATTTTTTTTAATTTAAAAAAAAACATATTCAAAGTTAAAAATCAAAACCATTCATGAATCACAACATTAGAACTGAATCCACAACATTAGAACTGAAATCATTAGATAGCTGAAAGTTTGATAAGGTGATTCAGTTACCATAACTGGGTGTACTCCTACATGGAAATTTTAAATCTTTTATTAATTTTCCTAGCAATAGTGTATTGAGGATACACCAGAGTTTTTACTTTCTGGACCCAAAAGAGAAGCTTTAAATTTTGGTGCATTTTACAACGATCTTCATAAATCTCCTATGATTTTGACAGACCATACTTATTTTTTGAGTTTTTCAAGGCAAATGTTTTTTCAAACATGGGGACTTTTCTCAAATTCTCTCTGCAAGATGCAACAATGTATCTTACAAAACAGAGGATTGGAAATGATCAGTAGCTTTCGTAGTCTTCAAAAACTAAAAAATCTAGCATAACCTGTGAAAAATGGTAAAATGGGCTTAAGCTCCTCTATGGAGTTAGTGAATTCTCCAATGTGTGCAACGAGATATGGAGACTCGAGAAGTTCAGCAGTGGCGACGAGGTGAGGTCCAAGTTTCGACTTTCATCAGAGCAGCTTTAAGACGAGCATTTTGGCTAAGTGAAAGTTGGAATGCGTTTATGCGCCTCTTGCTCAAGCGATGGTTATGATAATAGATTTTTGATGCTGTTGTACAAGAAATTCATCATTACGACCACTATTTGGAACAGTGTACATGTGACTTTTAGGTATTATGGTTGACTGGTCCATATGCAGATCAAAGGAGCTATGTTTCTACAGAGAACATCTGCTTGCTGAAAGCAGGAAGCTATATTGAAACTCAACCTGTACTTCAAACTTTTGTTACTCTGGTAGATAATATGCACTCTAGGATACCTGCATATGTTGGCAGGAATTTTCCCTTGAGGAGATCTAGAAACAGAAAAAATACAAGAGAAAGAGATTCAAAGAACTTAGAACATGAAGACCAATGGAATGGGGCAGCAAGAAAAAGAGAACTTGTACCAGAATAATAGATGCAAGAAAAATGCCTGGGTGTATTCTTCAAGGAACAAATTTAAATGACCGTCCCAATTTGAATTCTTTGCCAGTTCAGTTTTAGTTGGATGAAACTGTATAGGTTACTGGAAATGTAAAAGCTGGGAATTGTTGGCTTGAGGCAGAGCAGGGGGAACGAATCTCTTTTTCAGAACATCTGATATTGGATAACCTAAAACCTGGGAATTGCTGGCTTGAGGCGGAGCAGGGGGAACAACTCTCTTTTTCAGAACATCTGATTTTTGATAACCTAAAAGCTGGGAATTGCTGGCTTGAGGTAGAGCAGGAAAACAACTCTTTCTGGATTAATAGATGATGGAGAATTTTTTTGGGTGAATTATTTTTTAAAAGCCAGGATCTGGATATGGCGGGGAAATGCCACTTACAAAAAATGCAATAATATTTTTTTTTTAAATTAAAAAAAAACATATTCAAAGTTAAAATCAAAACCATTCATGAATCACAACATTAGACCTGAATCCACAACATTAGAACTGAAATCATTAGATAACTAAAAGTTTGATAAGGTGATTCAATTACCATAACTGGGTGTACTCCTACATGGAAATTTTAAATCTTTTATTAATTTTCCTAGCAATAATGTATTGAGGATACACCAGAGTTTTTACTTTCTGGACCCAAAAGAGAAGCTTTAAATTTTGGTGCATTGTACAACGATCTTCATAAATCTCCTATGATTTCACAGACCATACTTATTTTTTGAGTTTTTCAGGGCAAATGTTTTTTCAAACATGGGGGCTTTTCTCAAATTCTCTCTGCAAGATGCAACAATGTATCTTACGAAACAGAGGATTGGAAATGATCAGTAGCTTTCGTAGTCTTCAAAAACTAAAAAATCTAGCATAACCTGTGAAAAATGGTAAAATGGCCTTAAGCTCCTCTATGGAGTCAGTGAATTCTCCAATGTGTGCAACGAGATATGGAAACTCGAGAAGTTCAGCAGTGGCGACGAGGTGAGGTCCAAGTTTCGACTTTCATCAGAGCAGCTTCAAGATGAGCATTTTGGCCAAGTGAAAGTTGGAATGCGTTTATGCGCCTCTTGCTCAAGCGATGGTTATGATAATAGATTTTTGATGTTGTTGTACAAGAAATTCATCATTACGACCACTATTTGGAACAGTGTACATGTGACTTTCAGGTATTATGGTTGACTGGTCCATATGCAGATCAAAGGAGCTATGTTTCTACAGAGAACATCTGCTTGCTGAAAGCAGGAAGCTATATTGAAACTCAACCTGTACTTAAAAATTTTGTTACTCTGGTAGATAATATGCACTCTAGGATACCTGCATATGTTGGCAGGAATTTTCCCTTGAAGAGATCTAGAAACAGAAAGAATACAAGAGAAAGAGATTCAAAGAACTTAGAACATGAAGACCAATGGAATGGGGCAGCAAGAAAAAGAGAACTTGTACCAGAATAATAGATGCAAGAAAAATGCCTGGGTGTATTCTTCAAGGAACAAATTTAAATGACCTTCCCAATTTGAATTCTTTGCCAGTTCAATTTTAGTTGGATGAAACTGTATAGGTTACTGGAAATGTAAAAGCTGGGAATTGTTGGCTTGAGGCGGAGCAGGGGGAACGAATCTCTTTTTCAGAACATCTGATATTGGATAACCTAAAACCTGGGAATTGCTGGCTTGAGGCGGAGCAGGGGGAACAACTCTCTTTTTCGGAACATCTGATTTTTGATAACCTAAAAGCTGGGAATTGCTGGCTTGAGGCAGAGCAGGGAAACAACTCTTTCTGGATTAATATATGACGGAGAATTTTTTTGGGTGAATTATTTTTTAAAAGCCAGGATCTGGATATGGCGGGGAAATGCCACTTACAAAAAATGCAATAATATTTTTTTTAAATAAAAAAAAAAACATATTCAAAGTTAAAAATCAAAACCATTCATGAATCACAACATTAGAACTGAATCCACAACATTAGAACTGAAATCATTAGATAACTAAAAGTTTGATAAGGTGATTCAGTTACCATAACTGGGTGTACTCCTACATGGAAATTTTAAATCTTTTATTAATTTTCCTAGCAATAATGTATTGAGGATACACCAGAGTTTTTACTTTCTGGACCCAAAAGAGAAGCTTTAAATTTTGGTGCATTGTACAACGATCTTCATAAATCTCCTATGATTTCACAGACCATACTTATTTTTTGAGTTTTTCAAGGCAAATGTTTTTTCAAACATGGGGGATTTTCTCAAATTCTCTCTGCAAGATGCAACAATGTATCTTACGAAACAGAGGATTGGAAATGATCAGTAGCTTTCGTAGTCTTCAAAAACTGAAAAATCTAGCACATAACCCGGGAAAATGAAATGGGAAGAAGCTCCTCAGGAGTCGTTGATGGTAGATGGGTATTATGTGTGCAACGAGATATGGAGACTCCTATAGTTCAAGAAAGGGCGACGAGGTGAGGTCCAAGTTTCACTTTCATCGTAGCAGGCCTTCAAGACTTACATTCCAAGCAAGTGAAAGTTGGAATGCGTTTTATGCGCGGCAGTTGCCTGGGCGATGGTTATGGAGGATATTTTAATGCCGTTGTACAAGAAATTCATCATTACGACCACTATTTGGAACAATGGTAAAGGGACTTTCGTTCCCTATGGTTGACTGGTCCATATGCAGATCAAAGGAGCTATGTTTCTACAGAGAACATCTGCTTGCCGAAAGCAGGAAGCTATATTGAAACTCAACCTATAGTTCAAACTTTTGTTACTCTGGTAGATAATATGCACTCTAGGATACCTGCATATGTTGGCAGGAATTTTCCCTTGAGGAGATCTAGAAACAGAAAAAATACAAGAGAAAGAGATTCAAAGAACTTAGAACATGAAGACCAATGGAATGGGGCAGCAAGAAAAAGAGAACTTGTACCAGAATAATAGATGCAAGAAAAATGCCTGGGTGTATTCTTCAAGGAACAAATTTAAATGACCTTCCCAATTTGAATTCTTTGCCAGTTCAATTTTAGTTGGATGAAACTGTATAGGTTACTAGAAATGTAAAAGCTGGGAATTGTTGGCTTGAGGCGGACCAGGGGGAACGACTCTCTTTTTCAGAACATCTGATATTGGATAACCTAAAAGCTGGGAATTGCTGGCTTGAGGTAGAGCAGGGGGAACAACTCTCTTTTTCAGAACATCTGACTTCTGATAACCTAAAAGCTGGGAATTGCTGGCTTGAGGCAGAGCAGGGAAACAACTCTTTCTGGATTAATAGATGATGGAGATTTTTTTTGAGTGAATTATTTTTTAAAAGCCAGGATCTGGATATGGCGGGGAAATGCCACATACAAAAAATGCAGTAATATTTTTTTTAATTAAAAAAAAAAACATATTCAAAGTTAAAAATCAAAACCATTCATGAATCACAACATTAGAGCTGAATCCACAGCATTAGAACTGAAATCATTAGATAACTGAAAGTTTGATCAGGTGATTCAGTTACCATAACTGGGTGTACTCCTATATGGAAATTTTAAATCTTTTATTAATTTTCCTAGCAATAGTGTATTGAGGATACACCAGAGTTTTTACTTTCTGGACCCAAAAGAGAAGCTTTAAATTTTGGTGCATTGTACAACGATCTTCATAAATCTCCTATGATTTCAAAAACCATACTTATTTTTTGAGTTTTTCAAGGCAAATGTTTTTTCAAACATGGGGGCTTTTCTCAAATTCTCTCTGCAAGATGCAACAATGTATCTTACGAAACAGAGGATTGGAAATGATTAGTGGCTTTCGTAGTCTTCAAAAACTGAAAAATCTAGCATAACTTGTGAGAAATGGTAAAATGGCCTTAAGCTCCTCTATGGAGTCAGTGAATTCTCCAATGTGTGCAACGAGATATGGAGACTCGAGAAGTTCAGCAGTGGCGACGAGGTGAGGTCCAAGTTTCGACTTTCATCAGAGTAGCTTCAAGACGAGCATTCTAGCCAAGTGAAAGTTAGAATGCGTTTATGCGCCTCTTGCTCAAGCGATGGTTATGATAATAGATTTTTGATGCTGTTGTACAAGAAATTCATCATTACGACCACTATTTGGAACAGTGTTATGTGACTTTCTGTGCATTGTAGGATTGATCGGTCCATATGCATCAAAGGATGGGTGTTTTCACAGAGAACATCCACTACACAATAAAGCAGAAGCTATATTGAAACTCAACTGATGGGGCTCAAACTTTTGTTTCTCCGGGGATAATATGCACTCTAGGATACCTGCATATGTTGGCAGGAATTTTCCCTTGAGGAGATCTAGAAACAGAAAAAATACAAGAGAAAGAGATTCAAAGAACTTAGAACATGAAGACCAATGGAATGGGGCAGCAAGAAAAAGAGAACTTGTACCAGAATAATAGATGCAAGAAAAATGGCTGGGTGTATTCTTCAAGGAACAAATTTAAATGACCTTCCCAATTTGAATTCTTTGCCAGTTCAGTTTTAGTTGGATGAAATTGTATAGGTTACTGGAAATGTAAAAGCTGGGAATTGTTGGCTTGAGGCGGAGCAGGGGGAACGACTCTCTTTTTCAGAAAATCTGATATTGGATAACCTAAAAGCTGGGAATTGCTGGCTTGAGGCAGAGTAGGGGGAACAAATCTCTTTTTCGGAACATCTGATTTTTGATAACCTAAAAGCTGGGAATTGTTGGCTTGAGGCAGAGCAGGGAAACAACTCTTTCTGGATTAATAGATGATGGAGAATTTTTTTGGGTGAATTATTTTTTAAAAGCCAGGATCTGGATATGGCGGGAAATGCCACATACAAAAATGCAGTAATATTTTTTTTAATTAAAAAAAAACATATTCAAAGTTAAAAATCAAAACCATTCATGAATCACAACATTAGAACTGAAATCATTATATAACTGAAAGTTTGATAAGGTGATTCAGTTACCATAACTGGGTGTACTCCTACATGGAAATTTTAAATCTTTTATTAATTTTCCTAGCAATAGTGTATTGAGGATACACCAGAGTTTTTACTTTCTGGACCCAAAAGAGAAGCTTTAAATTTTGGTGCATTGTACAACGATCTTCATAAATCTCCTATGATTTCACAGACCATACTTATTTTTTGAGTTTTTCAAGGCAAATGTTTTTTCAAACATGGGGGATTTTCTCAAATTCTCTCTGCAAGATGCAACAATGTATCTTACGAAACAGAGGATTGGAAATGATCAGTAGCTTTCGTAGTCTTCAAAAACTGAAAAATCTAGCATAACCTATGAAAAATGGTAAAATGGCCTTAAGCTCCTCTATGGAGTCACATATGGTTGTTGGTATGAGGAGCTTTAGTTCCTTTAGGGGATTAAGAGCTGTGTACTTTTCCCAGGGTCAGTGGAATCAATAATGTAAACCAAGTGCTAAGCACTAACATGGACTCAAACTTGAGAAATGTTTCCAATTCAATTAAATTTGCCTTAACTTGGCCAAAAAGAAGATATTTGTTTTGGTTTTCTGCAGAACAATGAAAATTAATTTTGTACGGATTCATGCTCCAGAGTCCAAGGTTGCAAAATTGGATTGTCTTCATTGTAGCTTCAGTGTCATCTAAAGAAACTCGTCTATTTATTTTGTTTCTGCTGAGATGACCCCTCCAATCAAGAAAAACTCATTTTTTTCTGTGGGTCCATGCTCTAGAAAACATTGATGCCTTTAAAATTGTGTTTTGCTACCCAGAGCTAGGTGATGTCATTAGAGGGTTATCAACTCTTAAGGTTGTCTTGAACATTTTTATTTTCACAGTCTGGTCGTGGAAATCTAATGAACTTTCTTTGAAATCTATGCTATATAAAAAAGAATTATTCCACATATGTTTCCCTTTCTGTACGAATCCATTGTAAGTGAAAGTAGACCCCCTCTGCATTGGCCAAAAATTTTCAATAATGGTCCAAGCGCTATAGATTTACATACATATATAAATCTATTAAACCTATTAAAACTACTTATTTTTGTGATGGATTACTAAGCTTTCCCCGAAAATCATCGACTTGTTATTGGTTTTTCATGCTTAATGGTTGTTGGATTTCTATAGTGCACAAAAAAATTACAGAATTAGTTATAATTTCTCTCCACAGCTACAACATTAGGTATAGCTATATATGGTTGGCGTTCATGCAGTGAACTGTTTTTATTTTTAAAACAATAACGGGAGGATTCAGAGCATGCAGCTGAGTTACATTGGAGATAAAAAACTGAGGATTTTCCAGTTATTCTGAGCATACAGAGTTGTACCAGAGCCCTACAGAACTACTAAACAGATAGATGTAGTTTCATGGAAGTACCTAACTGTATACAACCGGTAATAGAGATTTAAAATACTACATACTTTGAAAATCATGCAAATTAACCTGGGTTAACATCTTCACTGGGCATGATGGAGGCCGCCTGATCCACCACCTGTGCTTTCATGTTCGAATCCGGGAGTTGGGGGCCAGAGGGCCTTGAATTGCCGACTTTAGCGCTGACTGAGGGAGTTGAAGGAACCTGATTTTAACCTCAACACTGTGGAGTATCTGCCACTGTTAAATTATAATGTCCAGAGTGTTGAAGCTAGTGGTAGCTTTGGAATGTCTTCTACATAGGCTTGGTGTTTTAGCATTGTGGGGACTTCGTCTGCGCAACTTTTTTGTATGATTATCATAAACGTGGCTGCGGTGCTCTAACATACCTTTCTATGAATTTTGAAAAAATTGAATCTGATTTAAGGTATGATTTGAGCAGTCTCTTGAATCTGATTATTTTCTGCAGAGATTTGTTACTGACCATTAAAATGTGCAACCAAAAACCTCATGAGACAATGGTATTCCCTCGGAGCCGTGGGCCTTCCCACAGAGGAGGAAAAAAGTGTTGTGATCTGTATTACAATTTTCACATAGTAATAGTTAATGAATCCTATTAATATAAAGTTTGGTTCTGTTTTCTGAAATTTTAATTTTTCATATATGTGAAGGACCTAAATGTTCCCTTGCATCTTGGCTTTGAAAATTGGGGTTTTTGTACTTGCTTGCCTGTGCAACTTAGTTCAAAATATGAAATAAAGGATGTATTTTTTTATTGTGTTTACTGCTTATTGCATTGGGTGCTTGTGAACCCTGAGAAACCAGGGGAATTAGAATTAGCTTTTATGCTTCACACGCAATTAGTGAGTGTAATGAAAGACAGTGGTACAAAAGCAAATAGAATTAGTTGAAAACTCATAGTTTTCAAAACTCAGAAGGTTTGTACTTGTATATACATTGATGTTAAATTTTTTATGTATGTATTTAGAAATGGGTTTTAAATAAATAAAAAATTATATTTTAATTATATATTTTATTAAATTTGAACTAAATATGTAAAATAGTTAAAATATATCAAAGTTTCTAAATGGATCCAAATCAAGAAAATTGCCTAATTGGATACTCATGAAATTCCATTTGGTTTTCAAAATAAGTTATTAATTGATAAATGATATGTTTCAAAATCATGATTGGTAATTTGTCCTCTCTTTGCAGTAAAAGAGAAATAAATAATAATAAGCAAATAGAAGATTAGTTGAAAACCCATAGTTTTCAAAACTTAGAGGGTTTTTACATGTATATATATTGATGTTAAATTCTTTATGTATGTATTTAGAAATGGGTTTTAAATAAATAAAAAATTACACTTAAATTCAGATAAATTTTAATAAATTTGAACTAAAAACTTCAAAAATGTAAAATATGTAAAATAGTTAAAATATATCAAAGTTACTAAATGGATCCAAGTCAAGAAAATTGCCCAATTGGATACTCATGAAATTCCATTTGGTTTTCAAGATAAGTGGTTAATTGATAAATGATATGTTTCAAAATCATGATTGGTAGTTTACCTAAACAGAACTAAATGATATGTTTCAAATTCATGGTTGGTAGTTTACGGGATTGTTAGTTCACTCAGAAATGATGTTAATGGCAATACAAAAATCCTCACTAAACACTTTTATATATATAATTAAACTAAGAAATTGATTATATAAACAATTTTAGTTAAGTTTTCAAATTTTAGTCTTTTAACTTCTGTAAACTATAACTCTTACCATTTCTATTATTCTTTTAAACTCTCTTTTATTTTTCCAGCACATTATTTCAAATAAATTTTAAAAAAAAAATACATTTAAAATAAAATAAAAACTCTAAATATATTAGGAGAAATTTCCCCATATTTTTAGTATAATTTAATTTTTATATAAAATTATATTCATATTAACCGTTATTTTATATTTTTTTAAAATGCAAATTCAATCACTTTAATTGATCCAAATTAATGTATTGGAAAGTAAAATGATAGAATGTAAGTATAATATAATTTTTATATCTATATAATCCAATGAAACTTTAAACTATCCTTGTGCTTTCTAATACATTCTATCTTTTTTCTTTCCAATACATTATTTTGGATCAATTAAACTAGATGAAATTTTTTTTAAAAATATAACATAATTGTTAATATGAATATAATCCTTTGAAAAATTAAAGTTTTTTTTTTCTTTTTTCTAATAATTTATCTACATATTTTTAATTAATATTGTTTTTATATAAATATAAATAATAATTCATTTTTTATTTAAATTAATTATACATGCAAAAATGTATTATATTTACTGATAGTGTTGATAAATATCATTATTATTATAACTATCGTTAAGGAGTGTGACAATTTTTTTGAAATTGAGATCTAACATAGTATATGCTAGACATTATGTTATTTAACATTAAATTTTGAATATTATTACTTCAATTACATAAAATAATTAAGAGAGTCTTAAGGACTTCCAAAGGAAAACATAGGAGGATGAAGAAGTATCTAGCACTACAGTTGGGTTTGAACATGAACTTTCGTAAAGATCATAGAAACTTTGAATAGAAAAGAAGCAACATTTGAAGTTCACTATTCCAAAAGTGGTATGTAAAGGAACTAGCCCTTCACATCCAACTCTTGTTCACAAGAGAATCCAACACCATATGGACATAAGTTTTCCTAAAGTGCCATATGGACATAAGTTTTCCTAAAGTGACACATGCGTATATCATTCCTAATGAAGATTGATGTTTAAAGGAAAATCGTTGTAAATACTGAACATGAGATAGATGCAAAGGAACCAATTAAAGTTGGTGTTTTTAAGGGGACACACAATTTGCACACACTGAAAAATGTGCATAAATAATGCATTTGTTCTCATTAAAATGAAATTAACAAAGTAAGTCATCCTGGATCTGAATTGAAACTTTCAAAAGAAAAGAAGCAACATTTGAAGTTCACTATTCCAAAAGTGGTATGTAAAGAGACTAGCCTTTCACATCCAACTCGACTAGCCCTTCAATCCAACTCTTGTTCACAAGAAAATCCAGCTTTTTCTTCTAGCAATCTCTTTACATGTTCCCTTAATTTCAATAACTTACTGGAAAAAATACACTGGATATGTTATTTAAAAGATTAGTTGGAGAGGGATATGCTATTTAAAAGATCATGAAAAATTTTTCTTTGAAAACCAAAATGCACTATCACCAAAGAATGATTTTTTATTTTTTTCTTATAAAATTTCCAATAAAGAAACAAAATTGCATAAATTTTTAACTTCTTTCATCTATGCTATTCTTTCCTATGATAGAACCTGACGGCGTTTCCTTTGCAACATGTGGTGCAATTGCTAGTTTATTATTTTTTTAAATTATGTTAATAAACATGTTTATTTTAGAATAGAGTTTCTAAAATTTTAATTTAATTTTAAATAATTATTAGGTGGACAATATGGATTTAACATCTAGAATATCCTTAGCAGTATACATAAATCAAAAGTTGAGATTTATTTCCAATGTATTTATACATTTTTTACCTTCTTAATTAAATTTGGTAATTAAAGAAAATCATATAAACAGGTTTCATATGAAATGAGTTATGGTTTTTTGGGCCTAAATCATGGTATTGGTGTGATATTGTAACAAATTCTATTTATATATTAAGAATCTCCATGATAAAGTTGGATTGAATCTCCATGGTTAAGAATCTTGTTACATGTTTTTTTAAAAGACATATGTGTTGTCAACCATTAGTATGGTTGGATTAAGAATCTCCATGATAATGCGGGGTTGAATCTCCATGGTTAAGAATATTGTTACATATTTTTTATAAATACATATATGTGTTGACAACACTTCGTAGGGGTGGACTTTTTCTGAGGACATTTTTATCTTTACACTATGGAGTTCCTTAACTATGGAGGGAATTTTGAATCTCCATGGTTAGACTCAGTGGGATTTAAAATGTATATATGATAACTTATATTATTATTTTAAATAAATTTATAATTTAGTTAATTCTTATGTTTTTTAATTTTAGCAACTTAGATGTATGATGAAATAAGTGTTTTGATGTTTATTATGGATTGATGCCTATCGACATTTATTGGACATTTAGTTCACATGGATGAATTATTATATGCTTATTATTATTTTTGTTAATTATATGTAATTACTTTAGAAAAAAATACTAATGTATAGTAAGAAAGTTAAAATTAAAAGAAAAATGCACATTAAATTTAGAAGTTTCTATTTAACTTTGAATTACCTTGTTTTATTTAATATGATTGAAAAAAATGTCACAATATTAAAACCTATATTTTTTTTCTTTCATTGAGGTTAGAAAAGTGTTTGACACAATCACCCTAACTAATATTTGCAATATATTAGAATAACTAAAAGTTTCCTTGAAGTTAATAATTGTTGCATTAAAGTTGTATGGTAATGCTATTAACAAGTTTAGTAGTACTAATACTTAGAATGAAGAAATTAATTGCTATATAGGACTTAAGCAAGGTTGTCCATTGTACTCTACCCTTTTTGGAATATACATACATTTGTTTGGAAGAAGTAGGTTGGATTCACATGAATGTAGTTGGAATAATCATTAACTTCTTCTTTACTATGACTATTTTTTTAATGGCAAGGTGTCACATGACTTCTATAAACAAGAAAAAAATCTCAATAGTTTGTGCTCTAGTATGATAATTATTATTAACACTATTAAAATAAAGATTAATATGATAATCAAATCAAAAAATATTTCTTGTAGAAATTTTGTGTATGCTAATCCCAAAATCAGTCTTAGTCACAAATTTAATTAGAAGCATAGTATTGAGGGGTTTTCACAATGCATTATATTAGATATCATTTTTTGTGATTCAACTGTGTTAAGTAACTCATTCATATATCACCCGATGCAATGAGTGCTAAGTGGACTCTTCAAAAATCATGATAAGTTACTCAGTTACGACCACCATTCATGGAAATGGTCATAAACGAATGACTTACTAAACCTGGTTGAATCCCAAAAAATCATATCTAATAGAATGCACTGCGAAAAACCCTCAATACTTAAATAAAAAGAGTGAATGGAGATCTATTTGAATGGTTCATGAGGAACAATACTTGGTATGTTTTTGAAAATGGGGTGGCAAGATAAGTGGGCTTGATTGTGGGGGAAATTGCACAGTTAAGAGCACTTGAGCCAAAGGCGATCTAGGATGGGTGACCTCCCAAGAAGTTCTAGTTACTGAGGGCAAGCCCCGGAAGTGATCATTGAAGCTATGTGATTCATTTCACTAGTTTCAATTCCACTTCTTCACCCATGTGAGCATCACTTGATGCAATGAGTGCTATGTGGACTATTCAAAAATCATGATAAATTAGTTAGTTACCACTACCTCTCATGGAAATGGTCATAGATGAATGACTTACTTAACGCAGTTGAAAAAAAAAAAACTTTATATTATATGTTTGGAGAAAATATAAACATATAATTGCATATTATAATTTAGCAATCCAAAACTTACACTACACATAAGTTTGATTCCGCATTTGCTATTTATATTTGATGTACTGGGCATTTAATTACCGTAGATACTTTGGAAACTTCGTAATGACAAGTTGCGTAAAATATGGTTCAATTCTCACAATTGCCATTGCACAAACATCTTGTCTCATATTAAATATTTGTACTACCGCAACCTTTAGAGTACTGGCATATTGATTTTTGTTGGATTGTGTTTACGTTTCCAAGGCCACCTAGCCATCTCCACTCCATCTGATTTTCTTTTGCAATCAATGGTGGACATCTTTGGCGGGAAGGGTTTAGGTATAACCCTTAACCCTAACCGCTTTTCCCATTTTCTCTCCTCTGGTCATGCAAAGGTTCTACTCTGCAACGCTCGCCAATCTTCATCGCCTCTTTACACCGTCATGGATTTTCTCATTTATGGGATTCCTTCACAGGATTAATTCTTCTATCTTGTCTTAACTGTCATTGTGAGTTATCTCTACACCCATTCCAATGGTGGAGTTTTTTGGGTAACTCTCTCTACACTATTTACATGAATGGGAACGGAGTGTTGTTTAAGTAAGTTTGGAAAAATGGTGTAACCCATCTGGCCACTATGCCCGCACAACCGTGTCGATCTAACCAACTTCCAAAAAATAGGTAAAATTCATTTTTGGCACAATACAAGGTTTTTAATTCAGTCATTGTGATTCTTTTGTTCTTTAGTTTATGTTTTATGCACTTGGTTTATGAATATCTAACCCTCACCTCCACTATCGGTTTCATTCTTCTCCAGTATGGTGGTCGACCACATTCTTTGATTTTTCCATTACAGTCAGGTGATTATAGTTTATGTTACTTGCTCTTTGATTTGAATTTGGGGTTTTAACCCGGTTAGCTCTACATTTCCAAAGACTTATAGTTTTAGCTTCTTGGTTTTGCAGGTACCCTTCTATTACCGAAAAAGGACTGCCCGTCAATTTGACTATGGTGTTATGCCTAATGACCTCTTCTCCCTGTTCATACAGGTACTCATCTGCCATATTTTTTCTTGTCAGCAAGCTCGTCGGCGTCTTAGTTTTGAGTTATAGTTAGGGTCTTTGACTGTAAATATTTTAGCACCATTAAATAGTCTATGTCTGATCCTTGGCTAGTTCATCAGAGCCATAATCAGTGGTTACTTCTTATGAATTCTGTAAATTGTTCATATTTATTTAATTTCCATCTTCATTACTGCTTTTTCAAGCGGGTTTCATTTGAACATTCATGTCGGTTCTTAATTGGGTTTTTCCTGAATCTTTATGTTTTAATATGAGTTCTGAATGTTGTTTGTTTTGAACTTCAATTCTCTTTCATTCAATTTATTCCATGCAGTTTATAGTTGTGTTTCATATAATAGTTGTTCAAATTTTGGAAACAATATTTACCTCAGTTATCTATTTATCAATATACTGCATGATTTCTTGTCTATTATGGATTTCGCCGAATCGGAAATTTCGCTATTTCTTTGCAAGTATTTTTGAAAATAATACGGTTACTAAATAATTCGTGTACAGTGAATGTTTTACTAGCTTGCAGAATGGATTCCAGAAACGTTTGTTTCTTTGCTTCTATATAATTATTTAATATCACACGTTCTCTATACTTAGCTATAGTGACCGGACCACCTCCAAAGTATGTCCCTGTATAGTTATATCAAAGGAGGATGATGTGTTCTGGATACCTCAGGTCCAGAATTAATGGTTCTCTCCAACCATTTCTAGTATGTCATTCAGCTATCTGTCGCGAGTTTTTGCTGTTATAAAATTTATTCAATAACTTATCGTTCCTTTGATATCTCTACTTCCATTTCTTATTAGATTGACTTTATTCCATGTAAAGTGATTGATTCTGGAATTTCCTATCACCTTCTTTAATAGTTTAATATCACTGTATCTGTACATTAAATTAACTACTTTAATTTATTTGTTACAATTACCCTAAGTTTACTTCCATATATACATTTAGCAACAAACTATTGCCTTTATTCTAGGGATGGCTAAATTCTGCTATTCCTTTAGTAATAAATCCATTTTTATTCTCACAACAAAACTAACTCAGTAAACTCAGAAAAACATTTCACAGATACTTCACCGAATCTGCAAATAACATGATTTAATCATAAAGGTACACAAAACTCAATCTCATATAATAAATACTCTTTTAAAATAATTTATTGTCCCTGCTACTAATGAAATACATCTCCTGTAAATATATTTTAAAAAGAAACCAGTTCTTGTTTAAGTTTACTTAATACTCAGATACTTATCAGAATGTGAATTTCGTTGCTGATGTCCACCCAACCTTCAAGAGAGGCAATTATGTCTGTCTCTTTCCCCCGTGCTCCACACCTGAATGGTATAGGTTCACAATATTTTCTATTGTGACCTCAGGACCCCAAGTCCTGTCAGTACCACAAAATTTTCAGGAACGCTGAGTGTTTTCCACTGGTATCTACTAGCTCAGGAAACTTTCTTACTCTCTTCCTCAGTCTCTGAACAAAACCCCTATTCCTCACTTAGATATGACTCTTATCCTCAGAGGAACAGGTAACTATTCAAAATGTCCAACCAACCTTCATTTCTTGGAATAATTTTACCATCAACCTTTTTAATTTTTATGGAGTCACTTCCATTACCAAATTTTATTTCCAAATAACAAAATAAATAACTTTTCCAAAAATTATAATTTTCTTATTTTTCTTTTTTAAAATAAATAATAACTAAAATGTCATATTACTAGTTAATAACTAGTTAATGCCAAATTCAGTTGTTACAAATTCCCCCCTGGAAGTAACACCATCCTCAGTGTTTCACTCCAGCTCAGAAAATAGCTCTGGGTAAGCCTCGTGCACAAATCCTTTGTCTTCCCAAGTAGCCTCATCTGGGTTGAAGTGCTTCCACTGCACTTTAACTTGGGGTGATGAATCTCTTCTGGAGCATAATTTCTCTCCTGTCGATTATGCATTGAGGCACGAACAGAAACTCGTCGTCCTTCTCTACCTGCAAACAACAAAGTTTCCTGTCAAATTTTCATAAAGAATTCATGATTCAAGCTAGGATTTTCTAATTCTATCCTACCTGAATATTCTGCCAATGAATTATGTGCTTAGGATCATGCACATATCACTTTAACAGGGACAAATGAAACACAATGTGTACCCGGATGTGGCTGGGTAAAGCTAGTCGATATGCCATAGGTCCTACCCTTTCCAAAATTTGGAAGGGTCCATAGAACCCGGGGGCTAACTTGGCACACGAGGCACACCTCAAGGTACTCTTCTTGGGTTTGATCCTCACATACACATGATCACCCACTTCGAATTCTCGATAAGTCCTCTTTTTATCTGCATATATTTTCTGTCGATCTTGTGCAGCTTTCAAGTTTTTCCTGTTCTTCTTTACCTCTGATTCCATTTCTACTAGCATTTCTAGTCCCAACATTAATTTTGTTTCGGGGTTGTTCCAATTTATTGGTGTGTGACATTTCCTCCCATATAGAGCTTCAAAAGAACTTATCTTAAGGGACTCATATAGAGAAAATTCAACCAGGTGTAAATACTCTTCCCATTTAATTGGTTGCTGCATCACATACATGCAGAACATGTCTTCCAAAACATGGTTTACCTGCTCTATTTGACCATCCATCTGGGGATGATAAGTAGTGCTAAAGTTTATTTGGGTCCCCAGACCTGTAAACAAATTTTTCCAGAATGCTGAAGTAAACTTCACATCTCTGTCTGAAATAAAAGTCTTTGGAATGTCGTGCAACCTGAATATTTCTCTCATAAATATATCTGTTATCTGTACAGTCTTTTAATTAGACTGTACAAGTATAAAATGTGCATACTTACTCAACCTATCGTTCACCACCATGATGGAGTAATTGTGCCTCTTTGACCATGGTAAACCCGTAATGAAGTCTAGGGATATGACCTCCCACTTCCATTCAGGTACTGGTATGGGCTGCAACAATCTTGCAGGATGTCGATGTTCCACCTTGACCTATTGACACTCCAAACATTTGTTTGAATATTCAACAATGTTTCTATGCATACCAGGCCAGAAATATATTTTTCTAATAGCAGTTAACATTTTCTGGTATCCTCGATGTCCTGCATAATTACTTAAATGATATTCATTCATGATTATCTCCTTTAGGTCCACACAGTTTGGTACATATAGCTTTCCTCTAAATGTTAGCATTTGTTCCTTATTAACTCCATATTCAGAAGTGTTTCCTTGCTTCCTGGACTTTTCCATTTGTTTCCATAGGAAATGGTATTGAGGATCCTTTTGTGCTTCCTCCTTCACTTGATCCAAAAATTTTCATTTAATATTATTATAGTAAAGCTCATAAACACAATGCAGCTTCCTACTTAAGGCATTCGCCACCCGGTTTTCCTTACCCATCACGTTCTGAATGTCCATATCAAACTCACTTAGGAAGGCATTCCATCTTCCCTATCAGAAGTTTAAGTTAGCTTGTTTGAGGTAACTGGTTCGGCTACTATGATCAGTGTTTAATACAAACTTCTTCCCCAACAGGTAGTGTTTCCATACCCGAAGTGCATGTACTACTACTATCAACTCCAGGTCATAGGATGAATATCTTTGCTCATGCTCTTTTAACATTCTTGACTCATAGGCCACTACCTTTCCTTCCTGAGATAAAACTGCCCCAACTCCTTCTTTACAAGCATTTGTACACACTTTGAATTCTTTATTGGGGTCAGCTACCCTCAACACTGGTGCAGTGGTCAATAGCTGCTTCAACCTCTCGAAACTATTCTGGCACTCATTAGTCCACTTAAATACTTTTCCTTTTCTCTGCAAGGAGGTGATTGGAAAAGCAATTCTGGAGAATGCTTTGATGAATCTTCGATAGTACCCACCCAATCCCATAAAGGATCGGAAATCCACCACATTTTGGGGAAGTCGCCATTCCAAGATTTTTTTGATTTTCTCTGGATCAACAACAATCCCTTCTGCTGAGATAAAATGGCCTAAGTATTGTATTTCTGTTTCGAAGAAATCACATTTGCTGAACTTAGTGTACAGCTGAGGTTTTCTTAACATTTCCAGCACAATCCTTAGATGTTCCCTATGTTCTTCCTGGTTCCTAGAATAGATTAAAATATCATCAATAAATATGAGTACAATGTTATCCAGGAAAGGGTGAAATATACCATGCATTAACCTCATAAATTTCATTGGTGCATTTGTTAACCCAAAGGGTAACACAACAAATTCATAATGCACGTACCTGGTACGAAGAGCGGTCTTATAAATATCTTCATCCTTGATTCGGATCTGGTGGTATCCAGACCTTAAATCTATTTTTGAGAATATTGTAGCCCCCTTCACCTGGTCAAACGGGTCATCAATACGAGGCAAAGGATATTTATTTTTTACTGTTAATTTATTGAGATGTCTATAATCCATGCACATCTGCATGGTTCCTTCCTTCTTTTTCATGAATAACACTAGTGATCCCCAAGGAGACACACTCAGACAAATGTATCCTTTGTCCCGCAGTTCTTGTAACTGCATTTTTAATTCAGCTAATTCTGTAACACTCATTTTTTAAGGAGCCCTTGACACAGGTGATGCTCCTTGCATTAATTCAATGGTAAAATCAATATCTCTTATTGGTGGTAATCTGAGTATATCTTCCGGAAAGACATCCATGAAATCTTGTACCACTGGTATGTTCTCCATCATACGAGACTTCTCCTTGGAATTGGCATATCCCACCTAGATAGCATAAATCTGACATCCCTTCCTCATACACTTATTCATTTGGGATGCTGTAATAGGACGTAGCTGTAGCGGTTTCTTGATTCCCTGAATCTCCTTGCGTGTTCCATCTTGAATTTTGTAATAAATAATCTTTTCCTCGTAATCCACCAAGGTCCAATGTTTTTCTAGCCAATCCATACCCAAAAAAACATCATAGGACCCCAATGGAAATATGTTCAGGTCCACGTTAAACTGTTGGTCTGCAATTTCTAATGTGCAGTTTGGAATTTTGGTAGTTACTTTTCTTTTTTCTCTTGTGGCTAGCTGTACCAGCCAATGATTTTTGAATTTCTGACCTTTTAATTTACATACTTCCACTATTTTGGGATTAACATAACTTAGAATTGAACTTGGGTCAACCAAAATAGAAACAAATTGAGACAGTAACTTACCTTCCAACTCTATCATTGTTGGCTGATAATCTAACTGTCAATCCTCCAACGTTGCATTGATTCAAGGTATGTTTCGGGCCACATCACCTATTGTAGAAGCCTCCTACAAGTTTGCAACTATTTCACTTCTCCCTCGCTGTGGGAAATTTTTATAATAGTGTGCCTCACCACACCCCCAACACTACAGAGGTGGCTTGGATACTTGTCCTTGCTCAGCTTTGCTAGAAGCCCCTGTAGACCTCTCTTCAGCTAGCCATGGGGTTCTTTGATGATTTTTGCCAAACTGCTTTCTTACAAAACTTTGTGCAGAATTCTTAAAATTCTTATTTTGGGCATCCTTGAAGTTTGAGCTGCTTTTCTATCATTTTCTTGGCTGCCAACTTTTGACCACTTCCCCTTTTGCCTTGGACTACTGATAGCACATTTGTGCCTTAAGAATGGCTTCATCCATGGTTCTAGGATTTACGAACTCAATTCGTTCCTTCATATGAGTTGGAATACTTCTCATAAATATTTGAACCTTAGCCTTTTCTCTGAGGTATGGAACATATCATAACTGGGAGGTGAACTTGGTAATAAACTCGTCCATGGTCATCTGCCCCAGCTTCAAGTCATGAAATTATTTAGATTTTTCATCATAAAAACGTCATGTTAAATACTTATCTTTAAAGTATTGTTGCAACGATTCCCATGTAACATCTTGGTCTTCAATGCTGCGGACATTCTTTACTTCCTCCCACCATAGGTTGGCTTTTTCTCTCAAATGATATATGGCCAATATGGCTTTTAGGTTGTTTTTGTACTCATACATTTGAAAATATTTATTCATATTTATCAACCAGGCCTTCGCCACTTCCTCATATTTTCCATTGAATGTAGGTGGTTTTATTTTTCAAAACTGACCTTGAAGCTCCACTTTTGCTTCTTAACTTCTTGTTGATCTGACACATTACCAGATTCTGCTTCATTAGTGTTTTTGTTTTTGTTGCTTCGCTATGAAGGACTTCTTTCCACTCTGTAAGTGGTGTGGTCCCTTGTTTGTTTCTCGTTACCTTCCTGCATGTCTCTATCAGCATTGGGTTGTTCCATTCCCTGATTCTGCTTGTCTGAAAGGCTCTTGAGTATCTTTTCTTGCTCTTACAACAAGCACTCATTATCACTCCAAACCAGCACCATTTCTTCCTATAGCTTCTTCACTGTATTTAATAGTATGCTAGTTTCGTGTTGATGTTCCTCCAGCAGTCTACTTGTTTGCTAGCGCTGATCCACACTCAGCGGAATCCACATCTCAGGATTCATTTCTGATCGTGATTGGGGTTCCCCGGTGTTCTGGGGTGGTTTTTGCATTGACCCCCTTCTCATAACGTCTTATATTATACTTTTTTTTTCTGTGCATAAGTATACACATAGCTTAAATCGTTAGATGACCCCTAGGGTCCCAACGTGCGAACGCTGCTCTGATACCACTTGTAAAATCTACCATGTTATTTAAACCCTACCAAAAAAAAAAAAAACTTTCTACTATATTTCTGGAGAACATTTAAACATATAATTGCATATAATAATTTAACAATCCAAAACTTACCCTACACATAAGTTTGATTCCGCATTTGCTATTTATATTTGATGTACTGGGAATTTAATTACTGCAAATACATTGGTTGTTGAAAATGCAACAAGATGATGGAGCTTAGTGAAAAGAAGTCGCCTTCACTAAGTGGGCCCGCAGGCTATTTTTGGCGCAAAGTCTATTTTTAGACTATGTCTATTTTTAGACATATGGATCATGGTCTATGAGTTGCATGATGCTATTTATGGATGATTGGTCGAGTTGGTAAAAATAGATGGACCTCTATTTTTAGACATTGGGCGGTTTCTATTTTTAGACTGTCGAGCTAAAAATAGAACAGTCAAATATTATTAACCCTTAATAATATTTAGACTATAAACATTATCTTATCCTCTTGGAGCACTTCAGTTTGATGCTTGGATGTGGCACATGCAGCTGACAGAAGGAAATACGCTTTTCCTAGGGATTAGTTGAGCTATTGCATGGTTGACTTCAGTTAGAACTCATGTGGCAGAGTTTGGTGGAGTTGATGAGACAATTGGTGGAGTTGTGTTCGGTTTAACTTAGTTGAACTAGTTGTATTTAGTCTAACTGATAAATACACTAGTGATGAGTGGTGTGAATCAATTATTAATTAATTCACTAATTATTAACTCATAAATCAACTAAAGAACACATCAGTTAACTGCAATGCATGGACAGTTCAGTGGAGACCAGTGTTAGAGGTGGGTGAAAGGGTGAGTCTACTATTAGTTGTGACTATGGCTGTGCATGAGATTTGCACACACATGGATTGAGATTGCCAATGAGGATTGCGCAGTACAAGCCAGGTGGATTCGAACTTGGATCTCATCATTATTCATCTTGGATTGCGCAGTAGAGGCAGGCAGACTTGTGGAGGAGATTTGAACCTGTGACTTGTTCATCTTCCGTGCTAGTTTGTGTGTACCATGTGAGATAGTGCTGAGAGCTGTGAGAGCTTTGTGCTATGTATTGTTACATGTTCTCTATCATTATAATATACAGATAGTTGGGGGTTTTCAACTGTATGCTTTCCCCATTACATACTCTGTTATATGTGTGCTTGATTATGTTTTAATGTGCGCATGCGACTGCTTCTATTTCCGCATATTGATGATCAATTGTAGAAGAGGTTATGTATTATGCATGAAGCTTAAATGGTGTGTAATCAGGGTAAATCTCGGTGAATAATTCAGCTATTATTCAAATTTCTACATGGTATCAAAGCGAGAATTGATCATCGGATCTATTATAGTGATTACAATCTATTTCGATAGACAGAGTCTGTAAGCGGGCCAGGTAGCCTCTGGATCCATCCTTTCTTTGAAAGGTGATATATCCAGTAAACTCCCCTACAGTCGATCTCTGTGCTAGAAATAATTTGTTCTCACAGATCGGAAGCAGTTGAGTTTTGAGCTGGTGGAATTCGAATTTGCAGTAGTTTTCTTGGTGCCAGAGTTGAAATGTCTTTCAACGGATTGCGACTGGAGTATGCCCTTGAGGGCAGTTCGAATTATGTTGCATGGAAGGACAAAATGGAGGCGGTATTAGATGATAACGGGCTGAAGGAGTTCATAGATGCTGAGATCCCAAAGCCTACTGATGCTGCTCAAGTTGAGGCTTGGCAAAAGAAGATGGAAAAATGTCGAAGGATTCTATTGGAGGGCGTGAAGGATCACATTGTATCCAACATGCATGGAAAAGCTTCTCCATACTTGATGTGGAAAGCATTGACAGATTTATTCCAAAGCAAGAGCGACCAGAGGAAGTTGGCGCTCAAGGATAAACTCAGACACATAAAGATGGAGAAAGGCGACAATATGCCCAAGTACCTCACGAAGTTCATCCAATGCAGGGATGAGCTGGGAAGTGTGGGGGTGACTGTAGATGATGAGGAATTGGTGAGCTTGGATCTCCTTGGTCTTCCGAAGAGTTGGCATGCCTATCAGGATTTTGTCAATGGTCGGGAGAAATTGCCAGGATGGGAGCGACTTTGGTCGGATCTTGTGCAAGAGGAGATAAGGCGGAGTACCAGGGACGGATCTTCATCAAAGGCATCTGATGAAGAAAATTGCGCTTTGGCTGCGAAGAAAATAAGGGAAGAGCAAGAAAGCTTCTCATTCGGTGCGAAAGGCAGCGGGACATGTCCAAGGTGAAGTGTTTTCCTTTGTCACTGACCTGGACATTATGCCACAAATTGTCTGCAGAAGAAGAAAAATAAGCAGGCTGCTGGATCTGCAGCGGGAGAGGCCTTAGCCTCGCAGTTTGAGCTGGATTTTTCGCTGATTGCATGCTTGGTATCAAGTGTGATGGGTTCAGTTTGGTTCTTGGACAGTGGTGCGTCTTTTCACATGACAGGAGATCGAGATTTGTTTTCTGATCTGGATGAGAAAGATATTGGAGTGCACATCGAGATGGGCGATGATTGTAGATACAGTGCGACCGGTATCGGTACCATTTCCTTTGAGAGGAAATCTGGTAAGCCCTTCGTATTGAAGGAAGTGATGCATGTTCCAGGATTGAAGAAGAATCTTATCTCTGTGGCGATGTTAGAAGACAAGGGATATGATGTTTTCTTCAGCAAGGGAAAGGCTTTCCTGCGTAGTAAGACAACTGGAGAAACCCAGAAGATAGGGGTTTGAGTCAAGAACCTTTATCAATTGCAAGTAGATGGCTGCGCAGCAATGGCATGCAAGGCAGAAGGAGTGGTGAGCCGGGGTGATGGCGAGCTGTGGCACCGGAGGTTGGGCCACCTTCACCATGGAGCTTTGAAGATACTGCAGTAGATTTCTACTGGGCTTCCTAAGGGTACTCTTGTGCAGTCAGATCAGTGCAAGGGATGTACCTTGGGAAAATTTGCGAAAGCCACCTTTCATGAGAAGGATAGTCGTGCCACGATGATCCTTGAGAGAATTCACACAGACGTGTGTGGAACTTTCTCAGTATCTTCGACAACAAAGCACAGGTACTATGTGATCTTTGTTGATGATTATTCTCGGAAGTGCTGGATCTTCTTCATGCAGAAGAAGAGCGAGACATACTCAAAGTTCTGTGAGTTCAAGGCGCTAGTTGAGAAGGAATCGGGGAAGCAGGTGAAGGCTCTTAGGATCGACAATGGTGGTGAATTCATCTCTGGCGAATTCAAGAATTTTGCCGAGCATAAGGGATTCGAAAGAGAGCTCATAGCGCCCCATGGCCCACAGCGAATGGGGTTCTGAGCGGAAGAACAGAACGATCGTGGGTGCTGCACGGGCGATGTTGCATGATCAGGGCCTACACCTTCACTTGTGGGTGGAGGCATGAAATACTGCAGTATATGTGCAGAACCGTTGTCCTCACAAGATACTTGGCATGGTACACCCGAGGAGGCGTTTTTTGGTAAGAGGCCTGATATTTCCCATTTGAGGATTTTTGGTTCACCTGTCTACATGCATATGACGAAGGATGCCAGGAAGAAGCTGGAGCCGACTGCAGAGGTTGGGATATTTTTGGGGTACACTGATATGCCCCACAACTATCGTGTGTATTTTCCAGACAGTCGCAAGACTGTTGTGCGACAGGATATCAAATTTCAGGAGGAGAAAGCCATGAAGTGTTAAAAGCAAGAATAGCCACACTTGCATGCAGATGAGGAGCTTTTAGTTACTAAGGATGAGTCTCAGGATGTGGATCAGCTATAAGATGAGGTTCATGGAGTGGAAGAGATCACTCATGCAGCGCCAACCATCAGAGGGCGCAAGCACACTTAAGGTGAGCGACCGTTCAAGATGCAGAAGGTTGTAGGACCACCTACAACACCGCGTACGCAGAGACACTACCGTACCGGTACATCGGATACATGGCTCTTGTGAGCAAATGTGTCGTGACAAAGCCATCCTCTTTCGAGAAGCTCAGGAGGACCCCGCATGGGTAGATGCCATGGTGGAAGAGTATGATTCATTGTCGAAAACAAGGCATGGGATATTGTCCCGGTCGTGAGGTGAAATTAGTGGTGGGTTTGATATGGATCTAGAAAGTGAAGCAGGCAGCTGACGGGAGTGTGGAGAAGTACAAGGCAAGATTTTTTGCCCGAAGCTTTTCACAGATTGAGGGGATCGATTATGAGGAGACCTTTGCACCTGTCGCAAGGTATTCTTCCATACTAACGATTCTTGCTCTCTCATCGCAGATGGGATGGCAGATTCATCAGATGGATGTGAAGACTGTGTTCCTCAATGGAGTCATTGAGGAGGAGGTGTACATCGAGCAGCCCGAAGGTTTCGATATCTTCAGCAGCGAGTCGCATGTGTGCAGGCTCAAGAGAGCGTTGTATGGGTTGAAACAAGCACCTCGTGCTTGGTACACACGAATAGACAATTATTTCACCGGACTTGGATTCTCCAAGAGTGAGGCGGATCCTAACCTATACCAGATTGTGGTGGAGGGTAAGTTGCTGATCATTGTACTTTATGTAGATGATTTGATTTTGATGGGTGATGAGCTGTTGATACTTTCATGCAAGGAGGATCTTTCTAGAGAGTTTGAGATGAAGGACTTGGGCCTCCTTCATTATTTCCTGGGATTGGAAATCTGGCAGCGCAGTGATGGACTGTTTGTTTCTCAGGGTAAGTATGCCCGAGAGATACTGGAGAAGTTCAACATGCATGGCTGCAAGCCTGTTGATACTCCTCTTCCTCGAGGTTGGAGGAAGGAGGATGCTACTTCGGCGGAGGTAGTGGATGCCACTGTTTATCGACAGTTGGTGGGGTCGCTTATGTATCTGGTCAATACACGACCCGATATATGCTATGCTGTTAACCAGCTTTCACAAGCTATGGTTAAGCCTACCAAGCTCTTCTGGAAGGCAGGCAAGCATGTATTGCGTTATCTTAGAGGCACATCGAGATATGGTTTGTGGTACAGACAGGAGGATGAGGTGAAGCTATGTGGCTTCACGGATGCAGATTGGGCAGGGAGCCCAACGGATAGAAAGAGCACATCTGGAGGGATCTTCAGTATCGGGTCGACAGTAGTTTCTTGGTACATCAGGAAGCAGAGATCCGTGGCACTCAGTTCAGAGAGGCTGAGTATATGGCAGCAAGCTTGGCTGCATGCGAGGCCATATGGATGAGGAAGATCCCGGTCGGATTGTTCGGTTCACACTTGGAGCCTACTGTGATTTATTGTGATAACCAGAGTTGCATTAAACTCTTGGCTAATCCAGTATTTCATGATAGATCCAAACACATCGACATCAGGTACCATCATATCAGAGATTGTGTGTAGCGGAGAATCATGTTACTTTCATATATTCCCATGGAGGATCAGGATGCTGACATCTTGACGAAGGCGCTCACCAGGAGCAAATTCGAATTCCACAGAGGCAGGATAGGGGTTGCAGATAATCCATATCTTGTTGAGAGGGAGTTTTGAAAATGCAACAAGATGATGGAGCTTAGTGAAATGAAGTCGCCTTCACTAAGTGGGCCTGCAGGCTATTTTTGGCGCAAAGTCTATTTTTAGACTATGTCTATTTTTAGACATATGGATCATGGTCTATGAGTTGCACGATGCTATTTATGGATGATTGGTCGAGTTGGTAAAAATAGATGGACCTCTATTTTTAGACATTGGGCGGTTTCTATTTTTAGACTGCCGGGCTAAAAATAGAACAGTCAAATATTATTAACCCTTAATAATATTTAGACTATAAACATTATCTTATCCTCTTGGAGCACTTCAGTTTGATGCTCGGATGTGGCACATGCAGCTGACAGAAGGAAATACGCTTTTCCTAAGGGTTAGTTGAGCTATTGCATGGTTGACTTCAGTTAGAACTCATGTGGTAGAGTTTGGTGGAGTTGATGAGACAGTTGGTGGAGTTGTGTTCTGTTTAACTTAGTTGAACTAGTTGTATTTAGTCTAACTGAAAAATACACTAGTGATGAGTGGTGTGAATTAATTATTAATTAATTCACTAGTTATTAACTCATAAATCAACTAAAGAACACATCAGTTAACTGCAATGCATGGACAGTTCAGTGGAGACCAGTGTTAGAGGTGGGTGAAAGGGTGAGTCTACTATCAGTTGTGACTATGGATGTGCATGAGATTTGCACACACATTGATTGAGATTTCCAATGAGGATTGCGTAGTACAAGCTAGGTGGATTCAAACTTGGATCTTATCATTATTCATCTTGGATTGCGCAGTAGAGGCAGACATACTTGTGGAGGAGATTTGAACCCGTGACTTGTTCATCTTCCGTGCTAGTTTGTGTGTAGCATGTGAGATAGTGCTGAGAGCTGTGAGAGCTTTGTGCTATGTATTGTTACATGTTCTCTATCATTATAATATACAGATAGTTGGGGGTTTTCAACGATATGCTTTCCCCATTACATACTGTGTTCTATGTGTGCTTGATTATGTTTTAATGTGCGCATGCGACCGCTTCTATTTCCGCATATTGATGATCAATTGTAGAAGAGGTTATGTATTATGCATGAAGCTTAAATAGTGTGTAATCAGGATAATCTCGGTGAATAATTCAGCTATTATTCAAATTTCTACAAGCACGAACCTGGAACACACTTAACGTTCCTCCTTGTTTCACACTCCAGGCTCTTGGTCCGGTGCCAGGCGTACGATGGGTAACCCTACAGCTCTCAGTATGGAATCCTATTCTACATGCGTTTTCTGTTTTGCTCAACAATGTTTAGGAGTTAGGGTTTTTGTGGCTAAGCGGTTTTTGTGTTCTCTTGTTGTCGCCATAAGAGGGTTTGTCGGTGGTAACAATGGGTTTCGACAGTGTTTCGGTGGAGCTTGAGCCCTCTCCTGAAGACCTTCTTACTTGCTGGGGACTTGAAATCTCAGAGAAAAATCTCGAGCTCTTCTTTCCCGCCCCTGTGGTCTCACACAACCTTGCAGCTGAGGTAGCCTTGGGGAGTTTTTAGCAAGGAGCTGGGTTGCTAGGTGAAACCCTAGTCAGTTCCTGGAGTGGGCTTCGTGTTGTTAGGCCACCTGATCTGATCAATGGATGCCCCCCAACTTTAGAAGTGGGCCTCAGAACGACGATCTCTTTAGCTCAACCTCAGTTTCAGTCGGCCCCTCAAGGTAATGCTATTCCTTTTATTCCAACAGGATGGCTAGAAGATATAGTGGGTTGTAGTGGTTTTCCTTGTTCGCAGGGCCTTCATATTCAAGGGGTTGAATCCCCTCAGGGCTTTCTCCCCCTGAGTAGACCTCCTCATGTGGTATCGGAGGGGCTGCGTTTTCCTGAGGTTGGTCAAGGCCTTTCGAAGTCTTTTCTCCCAGTCTTTGCACAGGGCTTTGCTCTTGTTGTACAGAATGGAGGTGACCTGCATTTTCCTGTGAGGGAGGGGGTCTCAGTCCCTGGAGATCAGTCAAGAGTCTCCTCGAATGAGGCAGTCGAACAACCTCCTAGATCTTTGGCTTCAGAAAATTGGGATCGTGCCCTTCGTTTGGAAGATGTATCTGGGCCCGGTGGCCAGCCAAACCTAAGGCAGGAAGTCGCGTCTCTCAGATCCCTAGAAGATTCTAAGCAACCCCGGCTCAAGTCTATAGGGGCGGATGTTCCCCTTTCCAATCCAGTGGAAGAAGGGGAGGGTTTCAAGAAAGCTGTGGGAGAGAAGCAGAAGAAATCTAAACCTATTAAGAAGAAGGAAGTTAGACCTAAATCTCTGTTGGGTGTGGGCATTAGCATTGAGAAAGCAATGGAAGCCTCTAAGACAATAATTGTTGGAAGAGTTAGGGGTAGAAAGTATTCGGCATACTATATCACTGACTGGGCTCAATCTGTGTGGAAAGAATCTCCAGGCATGCCTGCTGACATTTCAACCCTTGTAAGGGGTTGGTTCAGTATTACTTTTGACATGAAAGATCAAGTAGATTGGATACTTGAAAGGAACTAGTTTTTTGGCAAACGCCCCATTCTCTTCAGAAGATGGACTCCCCTGTTCGATGCTCAAAAGGAAAAAATGGCGGAATCTCCAGTCTGGGTCAATCTCCCTGGCCTCCCTCTGCAGTTCTGGACTGATTCCGTTTTTGTCTCCATAGGCAACACTCTGGGAACCTTCTTGGAAGCTGACAAGTCATACATTCAAACCAGGGATCGGAGTGTGGCCCGTATACTAGTGAGCCTGAATCCGAGGGAAGGTCTTGCGGATGCGATGACCCTCTACTATCGGGATCTAGAGTTTTTGCAGTCTCTTGATTATGAGAATCTTCCCTTTCGATGCAATAGATGCCACAATTATGGCTATCTGGCGAAGGAGTGTCCGCTTAGTCACCGTCGACGTCGCAAACCGAAGAAGCAGTGCAGGAAGGAAAAAATCATTCTCTCAGATTTAGATGAGGTCCCTCAGGAAGCAGTGCCTAGTCCTATTGTGCAGGAGGCTCCTCCTCCCTCTGAGGTCAACGCGGCTCTGGATCAGGAGGCAGAAGTAGTCCCTCTCTCCTCCCCTCTCGAGGATCTGGCAGACTCCCTGGTTCCCCTACAAGTTGCTGAACTAGTTGGGGCATCTCAGGCGGGTACGTTCTCCTCTAATCCTCTCCCCTTTCAATCCTCTACTTGTTTTTCTTTATCCGATTTTGTTGAGCCTGGTTCCTCTAGGAAGATTCTTAATGATCTTTCAGCTTTGAATATCTCTTTGTCGTCCTTTGATAGTGTTATCCTCTCTGTCCCGGACCCTCATGATCTTCCCTCCTCCCAAGCTGTTAGTGCCTCTCAGCCTCCTGGCCCTCAGACCTCTTCCTCCGATCTTCCTCCATATAACCTCAGACCTCGGTTTAATAGGGCTGGGACTGGTTTGGCAGTCGGTGGTCTCGCTCCGAATCTTGTAGTGGTTGGGGTCAGGAAAATGAGAGGCAGAAAATCAAACCTTTCCAAAGCCCAATCAAAAGTTGTTGTGGATATAGAAAATGGTAAACAGATGTCTCTTATCGGGGTGCTTAGAGCGGAGCGGCCACCCCCTGAAGGAGTGCCATGATCTTTCTCTCTTTTAATTGCAGCAGCTTAGCTAGCCAGCCTAAAAAGCTAGCTTTTCGTGAACTTGTGCGGTCTCAAAATCCGGATATTGTTTTGCTTCAGGAAACTCTGGGGAAAGGGGATGATGTAATCTGTTCAATATCCAAACTACTGCCTGGCTGGGTTTTTTATGCTCTCAATGTTGTGGGGAGATCAGGGGGTGTGGTTTCTGGTTTTAATCCTAAGAAGTTCAAATTTGTTTCCTCCTGGGGCGCTCTACACTGCCTAGCCTTGGAGTTATTTTCCAGTGAGCTCAATCTCACCTTTCTCTCCCTAAATATTTACGGGCCTTGTGTGGATAGAGAATAGTTTTGGTCCTCTGTTTTCAGATCCTTCTGGCTCTCTCATCCTAACTTAATTATTGGTGGAGATTTGAATTTCTCTCTGGGGGAAGCAGAGTCCTGGGGTGCCTCGCCCAGAGCTGACTCGCTTTCTGACTTCTTCAGGAACCATCTGGCTCTGTCCCACTTGGTGGATATCCCCCTCTTGAAGCTACGCCCTACTTGGAGAAATAGAAGAATTGGAAAGGACTGGGTGGGAAAGAAGATCGATTGTTTTTTGATATGTGAGGATTGGGTGGAAAAACTCATGATCTACCGACATTGGGTGGGCGATGGAGGTGTCTCGGACCACTTTTCAATTTTTTTGGAGATTAAAGGTGATGGCAAAAAGCCTGGAATTCCTTTTAGATTCAACTCATCCTGGCTCAAGGATGATTTGTACAATGAACTATTTTCTTCTACTTGGGAGAAAGACAACCGTAGCCCTGAAATCTCAAGGAGTGCCTTTTTCATGAACAACTTGAAAAAAATGAAAGTAGCCTCCAAATCATGGGCTGCCCAGAAAAAGGCGAAAGAAGAAGAGGAGCTAAAGAAGGTCAACTCAGAGATTGCTTTGATGGAAGATCCTGAAGGGCGAGGGTATGTTTCTGTTGAATCGAGGGCCAAATTAAAGCAGCTGGAGGCCACTAGAAGAAGTATTCTTCAGATCAGGGAAGAGAGCTGGCGCTTGAAAAGCAGAGCGATCTGGCTCCAAGCGGGAGATGAGAATACTAAATTCTTTCAAAATTTTGCAAAAGGTCGGAAGAATGAAAACACAATCTGGGAACTCCCTAAAGGTAATGGTGAGCAGGCTTCCTCATTCAAGGACCTGGCTTCTTTGGGTATTAGTCATTTCAAAGCCCTCTTCAAAGCTCCTGTAGAAGCTTCCATTGCCGAAGTTATTAGAGTTGCCCAGTTTTTTCCTAGCTTCATTGATGAAGAAGGCAATGAGGCTATAATGGCTCCTATCACGAAACAAGAAGTGGAGGACATCCTCAAAGAAATGCCAAAGGAAAAAAGTCCAGGTCCGAATGGATGGACTGTCGAATTTTTTCAGCATTTTTTTGATGTTCTTGGAGAAGAGCTGGTTGTTGTAGTGGAAGAATCCAGAGTCTCTGGGACCATTTTCCTGCCCTTCAATTCCACCTTCCTTGCCTTGATCCCTGAGACTGATCAGCCCACCTCTTTTGTTGATTTTCGCCCCATTTCTCTGTGCACTTGTGTCTATAAAGTAATAGCAAAAGTCATAGCCTCCAGGTTAAAGCCTTTTCTTTCTAGCCATATCTCCCCTGAAGAATTTGGGTTCCTGGATGGTAGGAAAATCCATGAAGCTGTAGGGGTAGCTCAAGAAACCCTCCACAGTCTGAAAAAAAGTGGTAGGAAAGGGGCAATTATAAAACTTGACTTGTCTAAAGCTTATGATAGATTTAGTTGGCTTTATCTGCGGCGCCTTTTGCTCACTCATCTCGACTTTAGATTTGATTTTGTCAGATGGATTATGAGCTGTGTCACCTCTACTGCCATTGCCCTTTTAATAAATGGTGTTGCAACCTCCTTTTTCAACCCTGAACGTGGTCTCAGGTAGGGTTGTCCTCTCTCGCCTATTCTGTTTCTCCTGACAGCGGAAGGTTTAAGCTTAATGATTCATAAAGCTAAAAGGCAGGGCAATCTTAAAGGTATTGAAGTGGCGCAAAATCTTTGGATTACCCACCTCCTCTTTGTGGATGACATTTTGTTGTTTGTAAATGGGAGTTTGGAGGACTGTCCTGCCTTGAAAAATCTTTTGGACCTCTTCCTAAAAGCTACAGGTCTCCAAATCAATGCTCAAAAATCGACTCTCACCCCTTCTGGTCTTTCTGCTGAAGAACTTGGAAGAATGGTAAGTCTTTTGAATTTTGAAGTAAAACCTATTCAGGACAACTTCAAGTATTTGGGCTTTTATCTCAAGCCTGACAACTATCGAATTCGGGACTGGAAGTTGTTGCTTGCAAAGATAGAAAAAAGGCTAAATCATTGGAGCTTCAGGTGGCTCTCAAGGGCTGGTAGACTGGTCCTAATTAAATCAGTGCTGATGGCTATTCCGGTATATTGGGCCAGCCTCTCCTGGGTCCCGAAAAGCAATTTGGCCTCCATAGATAAACTGTGCTGTAAATTCCTTTGGGCAGGGTCGAAATTGGAGCATGTCACCCCATGGGTCGCTTGGGACAAAATCACCAGACCAAAGGAATGGGGCAGTTGGGGGATAAAAAATTTGTCTTCCTTCTCAAAATCCCTCGCAGCCAAGCTGGCCTGGCGCTTGATCTCAATAGATTATCTTTGGGTATCAGTCATCAAAAGGAAATATCTCAACCAAGCTTCGATTCTGGATTGGATTCGCTCTCCAGTTAAGTCCTCAAAAAATGCTTCTGTAGTTTGGAAAGCTGTTGTTGCGTCGGTTCAAACAGTCGAGCAAGGTTTGGCATGGAACATAGGAGATGGTACTCAAGTCCGTAAGATGCGATCCTTGGGTTGGTTGTTCTAACAGTTTCTCTCTTTCTCCGGCTTTGGTAGAGTTTCTAAATGACAGGGGATATTACACTTTGAACCAGGTAGATGATCCTAGATCAACCTCCCTTGTCAAACAAGGTTAGCTCTCTGGCTTGGATTTGCAGTTGGATGTTAGGTGGTTGGAAGAATGGAGTCGTTATGTCACATCATTACATTTTTCTTCTGTCCAAATCTCGGATGCAAGTGATGAGCTGCGCTGGGTTCATGCGCAGACAGACTCTTACTCTCCAAAATCGGGCTACAAATGGCTGATGTCCCAAGTGGAGAGGGAGGCCACGAGCTGGTGGTACAAATCAATCTGAAAGCTAAAATGCCCAGCCAAGACCAGATTATTCTTTTGGTGCATTCTTAAAAAAAAGGTGCCAACGTGGGATTTTCTTCAAAAAATGGGAAAATCGGGACCGAGTTGGTGTTCTCTCTGTAAGTCGGCGGAAGAAACTGCTATCCATCTCTTCCTCCATTGCCCTTTCAATTCCAGTCTGTGGGCAGAAAGTTTAAGTTTGATCAATATTCCTTTTAGATGGCGTGGTGATGATTTTCTTCAAGCTTGGAATCAGTGGTGGCAGGAGGCCCCAAATGATAAAGTCAAATCAATCCCTCTTCTAATAGCATGGGGAACCTGGATTGCTTGCAACAGGGCTATTTTTAATGAGCAGTCTTTTCCTCTTGCCAGACTGGCAGCAGAAGGAGCTGCAATATATGACAGTATCCCTTGTCCTTCAGGACCAACGCCCCCTCGAAACATTCAGCCTGAAGTGATCAACGAAACAATCCCATGGGCTTTTTTTGATGGGGCCTCTGATCCTAATGGCTCTTGTGGTGCTGGCCTAGTTATTCATCTCTCTCCTGCAAACTCCTTTCGAGCTTCGGTGGACCTTGGACAAGGGTGAAACAACTTTGAAAAACTTAAAGCCCTTCACTTCCTCCTTTGTTGGTTGATTTCGAAACACTTGAGGCAGATCTAGATTTTTGGTGATTCTAGAAATGTTGTGAATTGGTTTAATGGGACCTAGCAGTGCAGGAATTATATTTTTTTACCTTTACTTAATGAGATTCGTCGCATCAAATGTTTTTTCATTGAGATCTCTGTCTGTCACATTTACAGGGAAAGGAACCAGGAAGCAGATCACTTATCTAAAGAAGGTTCTCAGCAAGATTTGGGGTCCTGGATAGTAACTGAGTTGGTGAATGGAGTTGTTCATGCAAGGGAACAGCCGATTTTTGCTTGATTCTGCTGTTTTTATTTATGTTATGTACATATTTGCTGTTAAAATTCTATAACACTATTTTGGTGGGCTCAGAATTGTTTTCCTTATGTAAGGAGGTTCTGGGTCCCTTTTTTGTTATATACTGCTGATAGGTGACTGGGATAGTGTCTACTGCCAGTCCCTTTTTTTATAAAAGAAGCCTTGGGCTTCGCCTTGGCATCTATCACTTTTTTGTTTTCTCATCTCTGTTTCGGCCTAAAATCTGGGGGATGATGAACAAAAGGAGATGCTTTGGTTCTAGAAAGATATTTTTGGTTTTTATGGCTGCTTGGCATTACCCCTGGTCTTGCAAAGTAGTTGATTCCTCTTCGCACTAAGGATAATGGTACTGTACTGAAATGCTATGCATTTTCTCTGAGACTATCTATTTTTAATAGAAAGTTCGATTTTTTTCTGTGGAAAAAAACATTACTTCACATGCCCAAATGTAGTTCAACCATGCAAAAATTAAGTTTTAAAAACATTATATATCACATTCACGTGTACCAAATGTAGTTCATAAAATATGTCCAAAATTTGTAGATCTCACCAGTATCAAGTATCAAGTTATATATGACTGCATGTAGATAAGAATATATATAAAAAAGTAAATTTAAGACTAAATCTATTGAAAATATAATGTTGCACGTGTGCATGTGAATCATCCATCAAATAGTGCATGTGCATCATCCATCAAACACATATGGATGTAGTGTCTCTCCCAGCAAAGTCACAATCCTCGAGCTATCCTTGGAAGCATGGGGAACTTGTACACAATGTGTACAAACATTAAAATTTGATGTTTTAAAATTGAGTGAGAATATATAGAACTTCATGGAAAAAACAAAATGTAAAAAGGAATCATGAAATACCTCATGAGGTTCCCTCTCCATTTATTGCTCGTCCACTAAAACTTCCCCCATAGGAAAATCTTCAACTATAAATTGTACAATATATATATATATATATATATATATATATATATATATATATATATATATATTAAAAATTTTCAAATGAAAATGCATATATAAACTTATTTTCAATAATATATAAAAAAAATTTAGACAACTTGTTCAAATGGTTGAAATGGTGTGGATGTTCCTATCTCCATCGCTAGAGTCCATGGAGAAAACAAATCTTCTATAGAAACCTAAAATTCAAAAAATTTAAAAGTATAAAATAACTCAAGATCAAGATCTCAATTTATAATAAAACTTTTAAACTTAAATTTATAAATTATAACTTAAAACATATATTTAAGTGAAAAATTGAATACTTCTGTTGGTGGATTTGGCACATCTCCTAAGAGAGGCCCCAAAAGAAAATCTCCAAAAACCTAAAATTCAAAAAAATTAAAATAACTCAAAATCTCTAGATCTCAATTTATAATAAAACTTTTAAACTTCAATTTATAACTTGTAACTTAAAAACATATATATATTTAAGTGAAAAATTGAATACTTGTGCTGGTGGATTTGGCACATCTCCTAAGAGTGGTTCAAAAAGAAAATATCCAAAAACCTAAAATTCAAAAAATTTAAAATAACTCAAGATATAGATACATCTCGTTTTTTAATGGAACTTTTTGAGGTGGAATACATAACTTAAAAACATAAATTTTAAAAGTGAAAAATTGTCCATACTTGTGATTGTGGATTTGGCACATCTCCCAAGGAAGTAGAAGGTACATCACCCAAGGAAGAAGAAGGTACCACCATCCCAAAAGCATCGGACATAATCCGAATCTGTTAAATTTTTTTATTATATATATGTTCATGTACATGTGTGCACAATTATTTATTTAAAAAATATTTCATCATGTTTCAATATATATAATAATAGATAAAAAATAATTGTACATCATCATGTTCACTTAAAAAACACTAAAATTTGCCAACATATCTTGATGGTGAGAACCATCTTGATTGTATGATTGATGGTGAGACCCATCTTGATTGTTTGAACCAGAGGCTCCGACCGTGATATTAACATTTTCTTCATTCATCATGCGTGACAATTGCAAATGTTGTTAACATATAATGATACATTTTTGTTAGATTAATGTATACAAATAAATGTATGTATATATGTATTTATTACAAATTGTACATGTGTTAAAATAATTAAACCCTAACCATTAACACATACCATTCCCATGCCTTTTTCCTCATGAACAATTAGGTCCTACCAACCATTGCGACAATTCTTTGCATATGTTTTGAGATATTCAACACTCATGTTGTCAATCTCTTCATATATATAATACACAAAATTAGCGCGTGCATTCTCACGTTCTCTTTGTCAATTCAGAAAAACATCGAATCCACCCAATCCACTATGAACATTGTCAATGATGGCATCCATTTCTTCTCGACTAATTTGAGAAGTGGCTTCCATCTCTGATTGAAAATTTACGACACAAAAAGGTTGAATAAACAATGGAGGGTCAGGGTGAGGCAAATCAACATCACACCTAGCGCCCATACAGTCACACAATCGACCTTTCTGAGGACAAAAAAATTCAGAGGGATGGCCATTGTAATTGGGTTTCATTTGCAAAAATAATTCCACATAAAATAATTTTTCAAAATAAATCGGAACCTCGTCGTTCCATGGGAGTCTTCCATAGGCCGCAAGGTGTCTATCATACAAATAGTGAGCTATATGAGGGTGCTTGAAATATTGCACCTTCAACAAATTTCGTTTCAACCCTTCTTTGAAATTAAACATAGACTTGGCCATTTCTGTTGTAACTCTTTGTTTAACAACCTCCCATTTATCAGGACCCATCACTGCTTCCTTTTTTTTTCTCATGACTTCTACAAAAGTATCAGTGGTTGGCCCAATCTTTCGATACACATCTACTAGTTCGCCTAAAGAGTGTGTAACTATTTCCAAGCTTTGTTGACTTTCAACAAGTAGAGTCAAAGCCATGAGATCTCTCTTCAATTTTGCATGAAGATGTTGACACCTTTCTAAGGTGCATTGCTGCATGTTTGTTTCCCAAGGTATATTGGAAATGTCAGCTGGATAAGTCGTGGTTGGTGGACAAGCTTCTTCTTGAATGACGTGTTCTTCCCTATGTCTTTTTTGAGCAACATTTTCAGCGTATGCATCAATATATAAAATTTTGTATATTAAAAAATGAAATGTAAAAAAATTTGTACAAATTGAATGAAAAAAATATTCAAATTGATGGCCACCTCGATGTGGTTGGCTAGCATCTTGCCCACCCTGAGATTTTTGAGAACCAAAAGACCCTGCTGAGAACCAACACGACCACCAATTGGTTGAGAACCAACACGACCATCCGTTGATTGGTCTCCGGGGGAATATATGTCACTACCTTCATGCAATCCGCTAGCACTTATTAATGGCCCTTTAAGGGAATATGAACCACCACCAACCTCATGAGATGAGAGAGAAGCTTCATAAACAAATATGAATTTATAATCAATTCAAAAATACATTCATACATATAAATGTAAATACATGTACATATTCATTGATTAAATTGCGTGAACCATACCACAATTGTGTGAACCATGGGCATGCTCCATTGATGGAGTAGACAACTTCTCCTCTTAGCTCCTAAAAAATAGAAAATGAAACTTATTAACAACTAATTTAACTCACAAAATTGATAAAAAATCAATTTCATATGTACACACATGTATGTATATGTATGGAGATTTAAGATTATATTTAAATACCATGAACATCCCTCGATCACTGATCCCCCTCTCTCGTAGAGATATGGGTTTTTGTTGATCTTCGTCATTCATCCTCCATGATATATATATCTACAGTGGACATTTACAATTATTTTTAAAAATTACTATTTAAAATAAATTTCAGAAAATTAATGTAATTTAGTGTACACAAATTATGTAAAACACAACTTTTAAAGCACTAATTAATGTGTGAAACTCAATTTAAGCAATTTTTTTTAATAAAAATGTTAAGTTCACCAAATTGCGCTTTACATGGTGGGAGCACACTTCGTATAAAATTGAAAAAAACACACGGTCATTAAAAAAGAAGTGTGAAACTCCATTTAAACAAAAATTTGTTGAAGTTCTCACATTTTAATTTTATAAAAATGTGAAGTTCACCACTTGTTGCAAATGTGACATTCACCAAGTTGCACTTTACAAGGTGTGGTGGGAGCACACTTGGTACATAATTGAAAAAAACACATGGTCATTAAAAAAGACACATTTATAAGTACAAAACACACACATATCCAAGATATGCTACAATGTCGATCAATTGTTGGGATATTTCGACACATAGGAAATAGTTAAGAATAACTTAGTCTAGCGTAGAGTTAGGTAAAGTGTGTTTCTTTACCATGTACATTTGTAACTTATAATCCGACGGTCATGATTTGTAGTGATCCGACGGTTATCTCTCACCTCGGTATTAACGACACTTGATCCGTGGCTTAACACCTAATTGGTCCATGATCTCTATTTAAAGAGCATGGAGGGTCATTTGTTCGGTAACCGTTTATGAGAGAAACATATGTAACTTTTCTTTTATATTAATAAATTCCCTGAACTGGCCACGTTGGCTCAGGGCTTGGACTGTTTCCCTCTTTGAGGGTTTTAACCACGTGATTATACTGGTGTACTGATTTGTGATCTATTTGTGAGCGGTGACATTTGGTTCTTGATCTACGAAAATTACCCTGCAAATTCCTACATGGTATCAATGCTATTTTGAGGGCCGCGTTCGTTGTTGATCAAAATTTGAAGCCGTTTTGACTGCATGCGAATACCATTTTGTAGATCTACTATTTCTGAACATTTTTGGGCTTGGAGATCTGCTCGGTTGTGTTCGGAGCATCTATTACAGTGAGGAACGCCTTTCGTTTCATGCGAAAAGGTTTCCGACTGCCAAGTTATTTCAGTTTAGATCTAGAGGTACAAAGCATATATTTTGTAGTTATATTTATTAATAGTTCTATTTATTTCGATTTTTTTTGTGTTAAGGTTTTATTTATTTGTCAGATCTATACCCTCTTCTCTATGTATGCTCTTTGTTGTGCGCTCCATGTGATCTCGACAAATCAGAAACAGGAAAAAGGGTTTTTTTTTCTACGTATGCTCTTTCCCCGCGTCTTTGTGCGATCTCGGGAAATCAGAAATAGTGAAAAAAGTGATAGTTGCTGGTAAGGCTAACCGATAATCTAACATTCTTTCGTAAGGCTTTGCATTTCTTTTTTTGCTCATTTTTTATGTTTTTTCTGCAGGAAAAGGCACGCACACCGAAGGCTAATAATAATAATAATAATAATAATAATAATAGTAATAATAATAATAACCCCCCCTTACTCCTTTCTAAAATAACATAATCCTTTTACTATCTCACTTGGTGAGGGGTTAGTTTATGAGAATAGAGGTCTTGAGTTCAAGTCTCCTTCTCAAGCTTTTTTTGTAAAATGTTTTTGTTCAAAGGGGCAGAATTGTTTAAAAAAAAAAGCCGCACTTCATCCCATTTCTGCAACTATTCGGCATCTACAACTCAGATTTTTCAAAAGGCATAACTTCTTCATCCGGAAGCCGTTTTTCGAGCCACTTTTTTTTAAATGGCCTAATTTTTCGAGATATTTCCATTGGAGCAGTTATTTTTAGCTTTTCTCAGCTTCATTTAAAAAAAAATGGAAAGTGCATGCCTGGTTATTCTTAACAACACCAATTATTTCCAATGGCTACCTCACATGGTAGATATACTTAGAAGTAAAGAGCTTTATAGAATATCCACAGGTCAAGAAACTCAACCTTCCGATGATGATAAAGTTCCTAAATGGGAAAGTAGACAAGATCAAGCACGAGGGTTGATAGGAATGTCCATTTCTCAAGATCTTCGATTTCACATCCTTGACATTGACACCCCTGATAAAGCCCTAGAAAAGCTAAATAATGTTTTTGGCATTCAAAATCACATCAGGGCCCACCAACTTGAAAATGAGTTGCTTACTTTGGACCCTAATAATTTCTCCTCTATTGAAGACTTTTTGTCCAAATTCAAGACCCTTAGACTTCTTTTAGAAGGGTGTAAGGTCAAAAAGGAAGATGGTAGCCTCATCTATTGCATTCTTGCTAAGCTTGGCCCTGCATAATCTGTATTTGTTTCCGCCTTCCATTCCACCAGAGAGGCCATCATTTCTTTATGAACCACCTACAAGAATCCCTCTTTTGATGCCTTTTGTGATTCTTTGATAAGAGAACAAGAAAAAATTTTACACCTTGGTCTTATCACTGCTGGAAACACTTCTAAGAAAGCCTTAGCAGCCCAACAAAAACCATATCAAAAGAATACCAAGAAGTAGTATCCTAAAAAATATGGTCCTAAACCAAACAAGGGCCCTAAGCAATTTCAGCCGCAAACTGAAAAATAAAATCACCAAAATAATAAGGCAAATCAAAACAAAGGGAAGAACACAGATAGAAATCACAACTTTTTCAATCGAGATGGCTATATAGAGTCCAAATGTTTTAAGAAGATGGAAGCCTTAGAAGCAGCAATGAAGAAGCACAACATCAATTTGGAGCACTCTTCACCTTCATCTTCAGGCATGGCACTTTCTGCTTGTGGTTGTCAAGCATCAAGATCTGGTTATGCACTAAATGTATCTTCTTCTTCTCCTTCTCATGAGTGGCTCATTGATTCTGGAGCTTCTTACCACATGGCTAAAAATAAATCCATGTTTTCTTCTTTAAATGATTGTAACACCAAACATATTTATGTTGGTGATGATAGATCTCTTAGTGTTGTAGGATCTGGAACCATTCATCTAGACAATGGTTAGTTTAATGATGCACTATGTGTTCCTACCTTGTCATGCAACCTTCTATCCGTTTATCAGATAACTCATTTAGGTGAAGGGAAAATAGTAGAATTATCATCTTATGATGTTGTAATCAAGGAACTCAAAGATCCTAAACATATTTTAGCTACTGGAATTGCTGATGATTCCACAAGGTTGTATAAGTTTGACAAATTTGGGTCATCATCTCTTCCCTCGGTTTTTGTTGCTCATAATGATGATGTGAGCAAACTTTGGCATGAGCGATTTGGTCACTTAAACTATCGCTCTCTTCAAACTCTATTTAAGGAAAATATGGTGATGGGCCTTCCTATGGTATCTTGCCGAGATGGTGTTTGATCCGGATGTGTACTCAGAAAACATCATCGGGACAATTTTGACAAACGTGCCTCTTGGCACACTTCAGCCCCTTTACAGCTTGTGCACAATGATTTATGTGGTCCTCTTCCTGTTATTTGTTTCTCTGGTTGCAAGTACTTCTTAACTTTCATTGATTATTTTTCCAGACGCACTTGGGTATATTTCTTAAAACTCAAGAGTGAATTTTTTAACATGTTCTTGGCCTTCAAGGCCTTTGTTGAAAAACAATCTGGACATCAAATTCTTAAGTTAAGATCAGACAATGGCGGAGAATATGTTAACAACAAATTTATCAACTTCTGCACTAAGCATGGAATTCAATTGCAACATACTGTTCCATATACTCCACAACAAAATGGTGTAGCTGAAAGGAAGAATCACACCTTAAAAGAAATGGATAATTGTATGCTTCAATCTAAAGGACTTGATCTCAATTTTTGGGCAGAAGCCATTAACTGTGCAAATTACATAGTAAATCGCACTCCTACTAAGGTTTTAAAGAGTATAACTCCAGAAGAAGCTTGGATCTCAATCAAACCAGATGTAAGTCACTTTTGTGTTTTTGGAAGTGATGCTTGGGCCCATATTCCAGATGCGAAACATAAAGCCTTAGAACGTAAGAGTGAAAAATTTATTTTTGTCGGATATTCTGAAGATGTCAAAGGATATGGACTTCTTCAACCAAAATCCAAAAATATTATCATTAAAAGAGATGTAAAGTTTGATGAAAATATATCAGCCTACAAACCTAGTTCGGCGGGTGTGCCACCTTTAGCCCGCGAGCCTAATTCAACATATGTGCCACCTCTCTCTCTCTCTTCTATGTTTAATATAATTCCTTCTAGTTCAGATGATGACAACGAGGATGAAAATCCTCCTCTAGCTCGTGAAATTGTTCCTTATACTCCACCGCTTCCAAGATGGGTCCGCTCTACTCGGGATGCAGCAGGTTCTCTTGCAGGTGACCCTACTGATCGATGACATACACGTTCTCAATTCGAAAGAGTTTCTTCCTTATTGGCTCAAGTTCCAGAAAAAATTGATCTAGAAACCTTTGAATAAGCCTCCGGTCATCCAGATTGGGATGAAGCTATGAATGAAGAGTATCGTTCCTTATTGGAAAACAATACTTGGGATCTTGTTCCTCTTCCAAAAGGAAGAAAACTTGTCAAATGCAGATGGGTTTACAAAACAAAGTTTGGACCAGATGGAAAAGTGGATAGAAATAAAGCTTGTCTTGTTGCTAAAGGTTTTTCAAAATTTGAAGGCATTGACTGTACTGAAACCTTCTCCCCTGTTTCCAAAATGAATTCTATCCACCTTTTTCTTTCCCTTGCTGCCTCCTTTAAATGGGAAGTCCATCAGATGGATGTTAAATCTGCCTTCTTACATGGAGATTTTCATGAAGAAATCTACATGGAACAACCCCCTGGCTTTATCCAAAAATATTATAGCCTTGTTTTTCACCTTAGAAAGTCTCTCTATGGCCTCAAACAAGCTCCTCGGGCTTGGTATGCCAAAATGGATAGATTTCTCTTAGATAATGGCTTTTCTAGGTGTCATTCTAACAATACTGTATACACCAAGAAAGTGGGTAATTTCTTCACCATCGTTGTTCTTTATGTTGATGATATTATCCTTACTGGTAGTGATCCAAACCATATAAAACATGTGAAGTCTAGCCTCAAAAAGAAGTTTGAAATGACAGACTTAGGACACTTGCATTATTTCCTTGGTCTTCAAATCTTGCAATCTAAGGAAGGCATTACCCTCTCTCAGTCCAAGTATGCCTGTGATCTTCTACACCACTTTCACATGGAAGACTGTAAGCCTGCCCCTTCTCCCTTTTAGTCTGGAGTCAAGATTTTAGTCAACTGTACTACCCTTGAAGTTGATGCTACCTTATACCGTCAACTTGTTGGTAAAATTTTGTATCTAACCCATACCCGTCCTGACCTTTCCTTTGTCGTTGGTCTTTTTGCTAGGTTTATGCACCAACCTCAGGGAAGTCACTGGAAAGTAGCTAAAAGAATACTTCGATATATTCGAGGTACAGTTTAGTTCGGGATTCATTACAGTGCAGGAGCATCTCCCTTGTTGATTTTTTTCACTGATTCTGATTGGGCTGGTGACCCTGATGATTGGAAGTCCACTGCAGGATAAGTATTCACTCTTAGTTCAGGACCTATTACTTGGTCTTGTAAGAAACAAAGTGCCATCTCCCTTTCTTCAGTAGAAGCAGAGTATCATGGTGTAGTTGAAGCCAACAAGGAAGCCATGTGGCTTCGTCAGATCTTGTCTGAATTTGGTCTTCATTAGTAGCATGAAACTACACTTTGGTGTGATAATCAGAGTGCCATTCAACTATGTAAAGATCCAGTTCAGCATCAATGTATGAAACACATTGAACTCCACATACACTTCATTAGAAATCTCATTCATGATCGTGTTCTTGAAGTGCAGTATTGTCCAACCAATGATCAGGTAGCCGATATCTTTACAAAGGCTCTCATAGAAGTAAAGTTTACCAAAATTTGATCCATGCTTGGAGTTCAGGAAAATTTTCATTAAGGGGGGATAGGCTCTAATGCCTCCTTCCTTCTCCTATTGTGTCACTTTTTTAAATCCTTCAATTCTATCCCAATTTGTTCTTAAGGGGGGATGTTAGGATATTTTGACACATAGGAAATAGGCTCCTTTTGTGTCACCTTTGTAAATCCTTCAATCCTATCCCAGGTTGTTCTTAAGGGGGGATGTTAGGATATTCTGACACATAGGAAATAGTTAAGAATAAATTGGTCTAGTGTAGAGTTAGGTAAAGTGTGTTTCTTTACCATGTACATTTGTAACTTATAATCTGATGGTCACGATTTGTAGTGATCTGACAATTATCTCTCACCTCGGTATTAACGACACTTGATCCATGGCTTAACACCTGATTAGTCCATGATCTCTATTTAAAGAGCATGGAGGGTCATTTGTCTGGTAACTGTTTATGAGAGAAACATATGTAAATTTTCTTTTATATTAATAAATTCCCTGAGCTGGCCGCGTTGGCTCAGGGCATGGACTGTTTCCCTCTTTGAGGGTTTTAACCACGTGATTATACTGGTGTACTGATTTGTGATCTGTTTGTGAGTGGTGACCTTTGGTTCTTGATATGTTAGACTCCTATACCAATATGTGTCATATTTCATGATTGACTTGATGGGCTATGTAATATGTTCATACCTTTTCTTGTTGCAAAGGTTTTCCATATTCTCAAAAAATCAAAATTTTTTTAAAAAAAATGTAAAGAGGGTATACCCTAAAAGAAAAATCAAAGGGTGAAAAGAATAAAAATGGCCAAAAAAGTAAAAGAAAATGAACCCCACCAAAATAAAGGCCAAGGAAGGTGTGCAAGTCTGAATGCCACTACTTTTTTCTCTTATGTAATAAAAAAAATTGTGTGCAACTTGTATCTTATGCCACAATTGATGAATAGTCAAATAGTTTAAGCTTGGCTAGTTCATCTTTCAATTTTATGTTTTAGAGATAGAGAATAAAATCTAACCAAACTATTTAATCTTGGCAGATAAGTAGATAGGTAGAGTAACTAAAAAGAGCTCAACAGTTTAATCTAAGCCCTTGGATGTAATAAGGTTATAATTAGATAGATTTCTTCATGTAAAAGAAAAAGTGTGATAAGGGTTTGCCAGTCTAAGTGCACCCTAATAAAGAAGAAAAAATGGTAGGGTAAAGTAGGTAGGGTAGGTAGATGTTGTTGCAGAATTACATGTGATGAATAATGGCTTTAGATGTGTTAAATCTTTACTTTCATCACAAGTGAAAAGGCAGAAAATACAGTGGAAGAATTGCAAGCAAGGCAAAATCAAATTATTAACTTCCCTTCTCATTTTTCCCTAAAAATTTCACTAATTTCCCCTAAGTGCTAAGGTATTTTAAAATTAGAGGGGCTCAAGGCATTTCCTTGACTTTTGGAGGGACCAGACCCTCGGCCCAATAATTGGAAAAGCCTAAGTACTTAAAATCATTCATCATGACATTCATTCACTTTTGAAAAATCTTTTCCTAAGTAAAATCCCATTTTACTTAGGAAAATTATGCAATATTTCATAAAAAACTCTTTTCATGCAAGAATAAGTTAAAAAAATTAACCTAATGTTTTACACTTAGCACTTTCATTTCATTTTCATATTAATTTATAAATTTATTATTTAATTCCCTATTACGATTCAACCCTTCCCGTATTATTTTAATAAAATCCCCAAATTTATATATTATCTCGCCCCTTTGGTTGAAATATAACCTTAATATAGTGTTTGATTAGCCAAATCATCTTCCAAGTAGATCCATCAGAAAGGGCCCAGAAAGAGCTTTCCAATGGTATACTACACTCTCAAAACTAACTTCTGGATTGAAATTTATGCTTAAGTGAAGTAAAAGCCCTTTATATCCTAACCATTCCCCTTTTTCCCATTTTTTTTCCCTTACAATTTGTATTATTAAAGTTTAATATTCCCCTTAAAAAATCATTTTTTTCGCCTTTCTGATGATAAAATCGCATTATAAATACGTATGCGATTATGCCAAACCACTTCCCCTTCATGCCTTTAAACCTTATATCAAAGTTCAAAACTTTATGTTATATAAACCCGACACTTTAATCGCATCGCAAGTCTTGCGTCCTCCGATCGATCAATCACACCCCTCCTTCCAATATTCTGATCGCTTCACTCCTTCCGATCTTCCGATTACTTCACTCCCTCCGATCTCCCGATCGCTCCCCTCGATTGATCTCTACACCGTTGATTTTCCCCGTCGATCGGACGATCCATAGCTGATCGGGCCATCACAATCGTCATTTCCGATATGTGTTGCACCCCACTCCACTCTGATATTGTGATTGCGATTGACCCCTCGGGCTCACCATGGAGTAATTCCGCCCGTTCATATATAAACCACCTTGCCCTTTGTTGATTCGAACTTTGGTTATATTTATCATATACAAAGGGGACCTCCCCCAATCGCATCAAAAGTTTTTATATGTATCACTCTGCCCATCTCCCGATTACGATCACGATTTTAACCCTCGATCCCACCATTTAATTCCTCCGCCATTCATTACCAAAATTCTCCTCTCCTTTGTAAAATTTAAATTTATTCATTTTGTTATATTACAAAGGGCCAGTTCCCAATCACATCGGAACTTTCGTTCTCCGTTGAAATAATATCCTGCCCGTCTCCGATTGCGATTGCGATTGTTTATCTCCCCGCCTGTCCACTGCGATTGCGATTATAACATGGGTCCCGACTCCTCTCCCTTCCTCCCTATTCATCATTTTCCCTTCACTAAAGGAAAAATTCATTCCAATGGTATGTTTATTAAAAAATTAGTTTTATTTGAACGGAAAGCAGAAAGTCAGTTCTCTGCAAAAGAGCTTGAGAAGGCATTTAAAGATCAAACAAAAGTCAAAGTGTATCAGTGCAATGAAAGAGTATCAGTAAAACAAAGCAGCCAGCACAAATTTACTAAAGAGGATAGCAGCAAGCCCAATCCTAGGGCCTGCCTCCAGCACGTTCTCAAAAGAAGGAAACAACACAACATCAGTTATTCTTTCTCTTATATACGAGACCATCTGTCTCTAGTTTGTTGTAAAATACTTATGAGTCATCCTAGATTATATCTCACTTTGTTATGAGATATTTTTTGTAATTTTTGTATAAATACTCCTTCAATCTGAGTATTGAGGGGTGGATTCTTAGACTTTGCTGTAACATTGAATATTTTGCAATAAAGCGCTACTGGAGAAATTTTGTTTGGCTAGCTAGATGATGAATTGATGCAAAAGACTTTTTACAGGATTCTTGTGTCAGATAATGGATCAATAAGTCATTTCTCTCTTATGTTTTGAAGTCTTTATATTTGTTTATTATACCATCTGTGTTTCATTTCTGAATGATTAACGAAAAGGAATAAATCAGAAAGTGCTTAAGTGTAATATGATTTTAATCATTTTTATTCTAAATGTTTTCTTCTAAACTGGTTTAAACAGTGAATTCTTAATTGCTCCTATTTTTCTAGTTTATGCATTTTGATTATTTAGTAAAGAATACTTAATTTCTCTTTATTAATAATAATTCAATTTCCCTCTTATAAATGTGTTGAAGGATTCTTAATTTCCCTTCATCCATTTTGATTCCATCCCATTCACTTTAAGATCTATAATTGTTCCCTGTTTGATTATCTTGCCCTGTGAAATCATCTTTTGTTAAGAAACTTAATCTAGTTAAGCCATTTTCCTTTGACTCCATTAGCCCAATGGCCCGAATTACTCAATCTTGCCCTCATATATTGAATTCCATGACCCAAACTCAATCAAAACCCTTGGACTTAAAAAAACTACCCTAATATCTTTCAAAACAAAGCTAAATTTTACAGAGAGAGGCCTCTCTGGGTACAGATTGGCTAGATTATGTACTTAAAAGTTGGTTTGTGGTTACCTCGGACCCCTTTCCTCTTCTCAACAACTTCAAGGAAAATATGAGTGATAACATAGTGGCGACCATACTGGGGACTAAATAATTTTATTGTTACTATTGTTATTTTATAAACTACAGACGGAGCCTAAAGTTAGCCAGGTAGCCTTTGAACTGATTTTTCTCTACAATTGCATAAGTAAATAAATTCTACTTCAATCTATCTTTGGTCTAGTTTATGGACTGAACTTTGGTTTCAAACATTTGATCAATTCCTCTAGTCAAATAAATCTTTAAGAAAATTTAAATCTAATATCTGAAACTTCTTAAAGAGATTGTTGAAGTTGTATTATTCATTTCATTTAAACTAAAAACCCAAAAAACATCACTTAGAAACCTGGATTCAGAAAGGACTCGTTACACCATGGCTAATCCTGATCCAAATCCACCACCTGTGTTTGAAAATTCAAATCTGATTCCCAGAATTCTTAGAAGACAAGATAGTCAAGAAAGCTCTGGAAGTTCTCGACCTCTCTATAGATCAATATCCTGTCCAGTGAAGTGGATTTATCTTGAGTACGAACCTTTTGACGAGAAGTTTGAAACATCTTTATTTGTAAATTTTTCTGAATCTGAGTTGTCCAATTTGGTTGCAGACCCGGTATTTCTTGAATATTTACAATTTGAATTTGTTATTTCACATCTTGATAAACATTTGTGAGATTCCATACAATCTAAACTTACCTCTGAAGGAACTTCAAATATTTCTGTGATCACTTCAACTTCTCCAAGTTCATCAACATTTCCTCAAACATCTCAACTTCAAACTACTCCTTCTACTCCTCCACCCATCAATCACAGACCAAATTCACCTGTTATTTCATCACTACCTCCTACAATGGCAAACAGATATGCTCCTTTGGTATTACCAGCTAATATAGGGGCTATGCCTCAAGATTACCAAAGTAAAATCACTCCCTTTGATGGTTCTGGTACTTATACTACACAACAACATACTAAAAATATGATCGATTATTTTAAAATTTATGAAATAGATGCTGATGATGTAAGAATGAGAATATTTATCCAAAGTCTTACTGGAGAAGTCCGAACCTGGTTTAGAGCTCTTCCTGCAAACAGTGTTGCTGACTTACAAGCTCTTTATAGATCATTTTTAAACAGATGGGAAAAGAAGAAAGATCCTCTTCCAATCTTATCAGGCTTTGGAAAACTAAAGAGAGGACCAAATGAGACTGTGCAAGATTACGTCACTAGGTTCAATGAGGCTTACAATGCTATTTCCCAAAATCTTAGACCTCCTCCAGATTCAGTATTAATAAAATTCCCTGATGGATTTGATTCTAATATGGCATATCAGCTTAGGGAGAGAGCTCCTCAAAATTTAGAAGAAATGCAAAGTATAGTTGTTAGTGTTGAAGCCAACCTGATAGAGAAACGAGCTAGAGACAGAGCTGAAAGGAGAATGCCTATAAACAAAGAACCCACAACTTTTGAAAAGAAACTGGATGCTACTATCAAAGGAATGGAAAGGCTAGGAGATAGAGTAGAAACTATTGAAAAGAATAAATCTCCTTGGGATGGTCAACCGAGCAATGCTGTAATGAATCCAAATTTCAGAAGGAACCAAAATCAAAATACTAGAAAAACTGGTCCTGACCAAAATATTAGGCCCCCATTCTAGGAAAATTATATTGAAGGCTCAACTTCTGAAGAGCCAACTGAAGATGTTCAAATAAAAAATTTCACTGAACGCGAGAACGAACCGGAAATTTTCTTGACCCAAGATGATCAAGAAGCTCACATTCTTAAGCAATTTCAAACCCAGTCAGGAGAATAATTTGATTTTAAGGAAGGATATGATACAACCATTTACGAAGTTCACAAGCAATATAATTTGAGGAGAAGAAGAATTGATGTCCCGGAAACAAGTAAACAGAAAACTACGAAACAACCCCTCAAAGGTAAAACAAATACTACCCCTGTACATATTATTTCTAGATTAGATCCTAATCCTGCCCACCCAATAATTGAAGATGTATCTGATACTCAACTGAATAATAAACAACTTTCCAATACTTTTCCTCCTAAAGGAAATGTAGAGGAACCTCCAGAAGTTGATTCAGAAACAACTTCAGCTCACAACCCCACTCCTGAAAAGGAGAAAAAGACCGAAAACATAGAAGATAAAGAGAATCCAGCTGTTCGAAATACAAGAACTCAGACCGAGAAACCTTTTAATCTGGAAGTTGAAGTAAGAAAATTAAAAATAGTTGTTCCACTGTTTGAATTAGCTAAACATGATGTCTACCGAAGCCAAATCAATAGATCGCTTAATATTACTGGAAATGATGATTCAGTAAATGTTTTTGATGACCAACCCAAATTACTCTTTTGCCTTGAAGTAAATGGAAAACCAGGAAGTGGAGGAACTCCTCCATTCTATGTGAGTTTGAATATACATGATAAAATACTTCATAATGCCATGCTTGATTCTGGGGCATCTCACAATCTAATGCCCAAGGCTATAATGGGGAAATTAAACTTAGACATCACCAGACCATATAAAGATCTCTTTTCTTTTGATTCAAGTCAGGTGAGATGTTTAGGGTTAATCAAAGATTTGTGTGTTACATTGGTTCAATACCCTGCGAAAACAATTTTGATGGATATAGTAGTAGTAGATATTCCTCCAAAATATGGTATGCTATTGTCCAGATCTTGGGGTGCAAAGCTTAGAGGATCTCTTCAATTAGACATGTCATATGCTACTATTTCAGTGTTCGGCCAACCAAAGAGACTATACAGAGAAACTTTAATGAAATATGTGGTTAGTAGTCAGGAGAAACCTGAAAATTTCCCCATCTACTAAGTACACTCTGATATGGACTCATTTATTCTTTATAATGCTGAATTTGATCTTCCCACTGAATTAGAAGTTCCAGCAACAGAACCAAAATAAATTTCAAATAAAACGTATGGTGTTCAAATTCAGGAAATCTCTGAGGAAAATGAAACATCAGATATTCAAGAAAAACCAGAAGAAAGTAAAAAACAAGATCTCACTATTAAGAAGGTTCCTGAAACTCCTGATACCAATTATGAACATGAAATTCTTTGGCACTTAGAATTTGATGGTTCAATCAATAAATTAGGAGCAGGAGCTGGAATTTGGATACACAACCTTGAAGGTCATGCTTATAGATTGAACTTTAAATGCACTAATAATATGGCAGAATATGAAGCTCTTTTGCTAGGGCTTAAACTTGTCAAAAGATTAGGGGCAATTAGAGTATCCGTCATAGAAGATTCTGATTTAATCATTCAACAGATCAATGGTGACTTTCTGACAAAAGATCCCAGACTAAGAGAATATAGAGGGACAGTTGTAGAGATTCTCAATACTTTCCCGTAGGCTCAACTTGCTAAAATGTTAGGTCCCTATATCACTAGTATAGTCCCTTATTATTGTTAGTGTAACCCCCTTATTGTTATTATTGTACCCTTGTAACCCCCATTTTGTTATTATTGTGCCCTTAAATTATTATTGTTAGGTCGGCTAGGATTACATTGTGGCCCACTAGGATTACATTATGGCCCCATGGACTCCTATATAGAAAGGAGGTTTTGTAAATTGTATCATCCAAGAATTGTTCATTTATGTAATGTATTGGAGGTTGCCCCCTCGAAGTGGCTTATTTCTAAGGCGTTGAGATCTCTTTTCTTCTCTTTTTGGAGTTGGTTACACAACATTTGGTATCAGAGCTTTGGGATTCTAGGGTTTCGCTGCTCCAAACAGGTCATCGTGGAATTTTCGCTATAACTCTATTTCTACGAAGCTTCAGAAGCTGAAATTTTTAGGGTGCGAAGCTGAAATCTTGAGGAAGGTTGTCTAAAAATTTCAGATCTTGGTTCGCAATATTTGAGGAGATATCATCTGTGGAAGTTAGGTATTTTTTCAGGCTCATAAACAGGTCATCGTGGAATTTGCACTATAAAATTTTTTGTACGAAGGTTCAGAGTCTGAAATTCATATGGTACGAAGCTGAAATCGTGAGGAAATTCGTCAAAAAATTTCAGAGCTTGGTTCGCAATATTTTTGGAGATATGATCTGTGGAAGGTAGTGCTTTTTCAGGCTCCTGAATTGCATCTCAAAGAGGTGATCGTGGGAAAAGTTCAATAACTCTCTCTCTGGGCATCGGATTGGAGTGTCGTAAAAAATAGTCGCAAGTAAACAAACTGTAGTTTCTTCTCTATCAATTTCAGAGACAAAGAATGGAACAGTGATACGTGGCAAGTCGTACAAATTCGCTCTACTGAACTAGTCCATAATTAGGTCATTGTGGGAGATCGGACACAACTTTGTCTTGGAGAATCCAAATCAGGTCAGACCTGTGGCATTTGAAAGATAATTCATGTGGCTACATCGGTACTAAAATTCAGATATTTAAGTGTTGCAATCACAGAGATAATCCAATTTCAATATCGAGCTCCTCAAAAGAAAGAAAAAGGTGTGTATTTTTTTTCCGAATTGCATAAGTCTTGTTTGAAGAATCAATTTTAATTGATTCCAAGGGAATATTGTAGAATAGATATCAGTATTGGGTTCTAAAATATGCCCCGTAAAAATAATTCAACACCCATTAAGCCTTCAGAAGGCTCTACTATGACTCATGAAGATGAAGAATTGCAGCATGATCTATCAAAATTACAAGAGCAAGTGCAACAAATTTCACTCTCGCAAAGAGCAACAAAAAATGAAATGGAAGTTTTGAAGAAAGGTGTGGAAGCGAAGATGGATGGCATGGAAGCTAGCATGGAAGCTAAGATGGAAAACATGAAGAATGATCTAAAAACAGACATCGAAGGTTTGACAAAGTTGATACAAGAAATGTTTCCTAATGGTGAAAAGATAGTAGAAGAACCTCATGATGAGGACAAAATAAATGTTAATCGTGATTTCATAAACTCTAATGTTGGAGGGAAGAACCACCATATTCCAAAAATGGATATGAGGAAGTTTGATGGAAAGGATCCTGTAACATGGATACTACAGATGGAGCAATATTTTGATCTCCATAATGTGCAAAACACACAAAAGGTACGCATTGCAACTTTACATTTAGAACAAAATACATTTGTATCGTATCGATGGATTTGCTCTCGTAAAAAAATTGTCACTTGGTCAATTTTTACGGAGGAAATGATAGCACATTATGAGGATACAAAGAGCAACACCTTCTTTAGCCAATTGATAAATCTCAAACAAAGGGTTTAGTGGGGCAGCACATTGAGGACTTCCAAAAATTGAATATAAGGGTAACTGATATTCCAGAGGAACACAGGATTGATCTCTTCATAGGCACTTTAAAGGATAACATCCAACATGAAGTTCGCGTTTTGGAACCTGATTCATTGGAGAAGGCATTCGGGTTGGCAAGAAAAGTTGAATGTAAAATTATGGCGACAAGGAAGCCTACCACTCAATTCTATAAAGAAGGAAGTGTTTCTACGCCTAGATTTCCACAACCTACAAGGTTGACACCACAACAATTGGAAGAAAAAAAAGAAAAAGGGCTTTGCTACAGTTGTGATAGAAAATACACTAAAGGTCATAAGTGTGCTGAGAAGAAATTATTTTACATAGATTGTGAAGAGGAAGAAGAAAATGAACAAGAAGAGGATATACACCAGGAACCAGCCCTAGAAGATGAAGAAATGAGTCTGACCATATCGTGTAATGCATTGGCAGGAATTACCACTCCTCAAACTCTCAAGATAGAAGGACATATCAAGAAGAAAAAGGTAATAGTGTTGATTGATTAGGTAGCACCCATAATTTTATTCATTGTAAGGTAGCCAAGGAATTGAATTGTTTTCTATACCCAGCACCAGAATGTCAAGTGATGGTTGCAAATGGAGGAACTATAAATTTCTCTGGAAAATGCCATAATATCAAGCTAACCATGGGGGAATATGTATTGACTAGTCTAATGCTTTCCATTCCTATGGGAGGTGTTGATGTTGTACTAGGAGTACAATGGTTACAATCTTTGGGGATGGTAGCTTTTAATTTTCAAGAACTTTTCTTGAAATTTTTTTTAGAAGGAAGGAAGTCGAATTACTGGGTATTGCAGGGAAGCCGGGAAAGATAATAAGCTCTAATGTCATGACAAAGCTTCTAAATAAATAAAAACGAGGCGTAATTGCACAATTATGCTCACTAGAAGTTCCAACATCAAAATCATCTATTTCTGCAGATCTCCAACAAGTCTTGGACAATCATTCCAAAGTGTTTGAAACTCCCAAAGGACTCCCACCTATTCGTGATCATGATCATGCTATTCATTTGATTCCAGGAAGTGTTCCTCCAAACATCAGGCCTTATAGATATCCTTAATTCCAAAAGAGCGAAATTGAACGTATGATTGCAGAAATGTTAGAGGCGGGTATAATTCAACCTAGTCAAAGTTCTTTCTCTGCTCCTGTAGTATTGGTACACAAGAAGGATGGATCATGGCGCATGTGTCCGGATTATAGGGAGCTCAATAAGCTCACCATTAAAGATAAATTTCCCATTCTGTGATTGATGAATTATTGGATGAATTACATGGAGCAATTTATTTTACCAAGTTGGATCTTCGTTCAGGATATCATCAAATTAGAATGAAGACTGAAGATATTCCAAAAATAGCATTTCGAACTCATGAGGGTCATTATGAATTTTTGGTCATGCCTTTTGGCCTTACCAATGCACCTTCTACATTTCAAGGGTTGATGAATTCATTTTCAAACCCTTCCTTAGAAAATTTGTGTTAGTATTTTTTGATGATATACTAATCTACAGCAGGTCTTGGAAGGATCATGTTGAACATGTTGACAGGGTGCTCAAACTATTGCAGGAGAAACAATTATATACAAAAAAATCCAAATGTTTCTTTGGAGTACAAGAGGTGGAATATCTGGGTCATATTGTATCTCACGAGGGTGTTAAAGTAGACCCTAACAAAATTAAAGCCATTAAGGAATGGAAAGTTCCCACAACCATAAAGCAGTTGCGAGGATTTCTCGGGTTAACGGGGTATTATCGCAAGTTTGTTAAGAATTATGGGAGAATAGCAGCACCTCTAACAACATTATTGAAGAAAGATGCATTTTCATGGACTCCTGAAGCAACTAAGGCCTTTGAACATCTTAAAAAGGCAATGTGCCTAGCACCGGTCTTAGCTACACCAGACTTCACAAAAACCTTTATTGTGGAATGTGATGCCTCAGGAAATGGAATTGGTGCAGTTTTAATGCAGGAAGGAAGACCCATTGCTTTTGAAAGTCGTCCGATCAAAGGAAAGTATTTACAGAAACCTATTTATGAGAAGGAAATGTTAGCAATACTACATGCACTAAAGAAATGGCGAACTTACCTAATGGGAAGACACTTCAAGGTAAAAACTGATCATGATAGTCTTAAACACTTTTGGAACAAAGACTATCTTCAGAAGAGCAGCAAAAATGGGTCACAAAGATGTTGGGTTATGACTTTGAAATAATCTACAAAAAAAGAAAGCTTAATGTTGTTGCAGATGCACTCTCAAGAAAGAATGAAGAAGTGGAAGCATTGCTTTGTGCCATTTCTATTATCCAACCAGATTGGATAACCGAAGCAAGAGATGAATGGAAGAAGGACAAAGATGTATGGACACTCATTCAAAAGTTGCAGCAAGATCCTAGTACATCCGATACATTTAGTTGGAAAAATGATTCCTTATGGTACAAAGATCGCTTATATCTTTGTAAAAATTCCCAACTAAAACAAAAGATTCTTCTGGAATTGCACACTTCTCCTTTAGGAGGACACTCAGGATTTTTAAAAACTTACCACAGGGTGAAGAAAGATTTTTTTTGGGATGGCCTTAAATCTGATATTCAAAAGTTTGTGGCAGAATGTTTGGTTTGCCAGCAGAATAAAGTGGAAACAATTAAGACCCAGGGACTTCTACAACCTTTATCCATTCCAAGTCAACGTTGGGAGGAGATTTCAATGGATTTTATCACAGGTTTACCTAAGTCTGAAGGAAAGAGTGTCATCATGGTGGTAGTTGATAGACTTACCAAGTATGCACACTTTTGTGCATTATCTCATCCATTTAAAGCAAGTACAGTTGCTACTACATTTATGGATAAAATTCAAAAGCTACATGGAATCCCAAGGGTTATTGTGAGCGACAGAGATCCCATTTTTACTGGAAATTTTTGGACGGAGTTATTTTCTTGTTTGGGTACTCAATTAGCTCATAGCTCATCTTATCATCCTCAATCGAATGGTCAAACTGAGATAGTAAATAAATGTTTGGAAGGATATCTTCGTTGTTTTGTATCTGATAAACAAACACAATGGGTCAAGTGGTTACCTCTTATTGAATGGTGGTATAACACTTCCTTCCATACTGCAGCAAAAATGACCCCATTTATGGCACTTTATGGATATCATCCACCATCCATCACATCATCTTTAAGAGAAATTTCGAAGGTTCAAGCAGTGGAAGATCACATCGAGCATCAGCAAGAAGTTCTCCAACTCTTAAAGGATAACCTGAATTTGGCACAAAATCGAATGAAACAACAGGCATATCAACATCGCAGCGAGAGAAGTTTTGATGTAGGAGATTGAGTATTTTTATGGCTACAACCATACAAACAAATGTCCCTCAAGCAAGCTAAGAAGGATAATAAATTATCACCAAAGTACTATGGTCCTTACAAGGTGTTGCAAAAGATTGGTTCTATGGCATACAAATTGGAGCTTCCTGCTTCTTCGCGAGTACATCCAGTTTTCCATGTTTTATGCTTAAAGAAGGTTATAGGTGAAAATCTTCCAGTTCAAACAATATTGCCAGAACTTGATGAGGAAGGAAAAATCATATTGGAACCTGAAGCGGTCACGGAAACAAGAACTCGACAACTACGGAATCGATCAATTTCAGAGTATCTCATCAAGTGGAAGAACTTACCCACTAAAGATTCTACATGGGAGGATGAGAATTTTATACAAAAGCACCCAGAGCTACTCAAGCGTTGAGGACAACACTTTTTTGAAGGAGAGAGGCATGTTAGGTCCCTATATTACTAGTATAGTCCCTTATTGTTATTAGTGTAACCCCTTTATTGTTATTATTGTACCCTTGTAACCCCCATTTTGTTATTATTGTGCCTTAAATTATTATTGTTAGGTCGGCTAGGATTACATTGTGGCCCACTAGGATTACATTATGGCCCCATGGACTCCTATATATAGAAAGGAGGTTTTGTAAATTGTATCATCCAAGAATTTTTCATTCATGTAATGTATTGGATGTTTCCCCCTCGAAGTGGCTTATTTCTAAGGCGTGATATCTCTTTTCTTCTCTTTTTGGAGCTGGTTACCTGATCTAAAATTCCAAGAAAACAAAATTTGCTTGCTCATAGTCTTGCAATGTTTGCTTGCACTTTTAAATTACCATTCGAACCTAATCATCAGTTCACAGCTGATATTAGACAAAGACCTGCTATACTAGACAATTTTAAGAATTGGCAAGTATTTGTAAATGAAAATCAGATTAACAATTTTCTGACTCTAGAGAATGAATTTTCTAACAGTAACATAGATGAAGATATAGTCATTTAATCTGATCAAATAATTAAACAAGAAATAGACATTTCAGAAGAGAGTGCAATTCAAATGCTTCATCCAACAAAGTTCACCAAAAAATAAATGCAGGACCTTAAACAAATGGATGTTGATGAGATTATAGAAGATGAATCTGAGATCATTAATCTGAAAGATAATCATTTTCCTAAAGGATTAACTCCTCTGGAAGATCCTTTTGGCTCTAATGACATTCCAAAGAAATCCAAAATGGAACCTTTAAAAGCTTATATTAAGGAATATAATTTGGGAATTGAAGAAAATCCTAAAATAATAAAGTTGTCTAAATCTTTCCCTCCCGATCAAAAACTAAAATATGTGGAACTAATAAGGGAATTCCAGGATGTCTTTACCTGGAGTTATGAAGACCTGAAATCATATGATACCTCTATAATTCAGCATACAATACCTCTAAAACCAGATCAGAAACCATTTAAATAGAAACTAAGAAGAATCAACCCTCTACTATTGCGTTCAATTAAAAAAGAAATCAAACGAATGTATGAAGCAGGGATAATTGCTCCGATTACGTTTTCAGAGTGGGTGTCTAATTTAGTCCCTACTAGGAAGAAAACTAGAGAGATTAGATTATGTGTTGATTTAAGAAATGTAAATAAGGTTTCTTTGAAGGATAATTACCCTTTGCCCAAAATGCATCACATTTTGCAAAGGGTAGTAGGTGCTTCTAGGATTTCTCTTCTAGATGGGTTCTCAGGATATAACCAGATTCTGGTTCATCCTGATGACCAGGAAAAAATATCTTTTACCACACCATGGGGTGCATTCAAGTACGTTAAAATGCCATTTGGACTTAAAAATGCTGGAGCAACCTTCCAAAGAGCAATGGACATTGCATTTGCAAAAGAAATTCATGACTTTCTTGTTATATATCTAGATGATTTAACTATTTTTTCTAAATCAGATTAGTAGCATTTTGACCATCTCAGAAAATTATTCATAAAATGCAGAAAGTATGGTATCTCTTTGAATCCAAAAAAGTCCTTGTTTGGTCTTGAAGAAGGTAAAATCTTGGGCCATATCATTTCCAAAGATGGTATTAGAATTGATCCTGCTAGAATAGAAGCTATATCACAGATACCTCATCCCAGAAATGTCAAATAACTTCAAGCTTTCATAGGAAAAATAGATTTTTTAAGAAGATTCATTTCTAGCTTAGTAGAACTAATTAGATTGCTTACTAACATGTTAAGAAAGGATTCAAGTATTAAATGGACAGTAGAAGCCAAACAATAATTTAAAGAAATTAAAATGGCTTTGGCTAGAACACCAGTTCTTACCAGTCCACAATTTGATAGAGACTTCATAATATTTTCATTTTCATCAGAACATACTGTAGCAGCTGTTTTATTACAAAAGGATGATCAAGGATGTGAAAAACCTATAGCCTTTTTTAGTAAAGAACTAAGGGATGCATCATTAAAATACAACATCATGGAAAAACAAGCTTTTGCACTTCTAAAAGCCATTAAAGATTTTAGAATCTATATATTGTATTCCCATGTGATAGCCTATGTACCAAATGCTATTGTTAAAGACATCTTAAGTCAAGATGGAATTGAGGGAAAAATAGGTAAATGGATTGCTACCATATTAGAGTATGATATTGAAATAAAACCTACAAAGCTTATAAAGGGACAGGGATTGGCTCAACTCATGAGAGAAAAAAATTTGCCAAACCCTGGATATTAATGAACTAGATGACAATCAGGAGATGGCGACTCCACAAATCAGCCAGGCCTTTTTAGATTCACCATGGTATGCTGATATAATTTATGTATTGTTAAACTTGCAAGCTCCTCCAGGGTTATCCAGAACAAAGAAAAGGTTTTTAAAGATGACATCTTTAAAGTTTTGTATTTTAGATAATGTTCTCTTATAGAAAAATCATGATGGTATTCTATTGAATTGTTTGTTAAAAGATGAAGCTGATAAGGCTCTCAACGAATTCCATGCAGGAGACTGTGGTGAACAACTTTATTGGAAATCAACTGCAGACAAGATCCTAAGAGCATGATTTTATTGGCCAACCTTGTTCTCTGATGTAAAGAAATTTGTCACTGCTTGCCATAAATGTCAAATTTTTGAAAGCAAGAGAAAACTATTACCTTTACCCTTGAAACCAATTTCCACTGAAAAACCTTTCGAACAATGGGGCTTGGATTTCATTGGAGAAATCCATCCTCCTTCTTCTGGCCAACACAAATGGATCCTCACTACCACAGAATATTTCACCAAATGGATAGAAGCAATTCCTTCCAGACAAGCCAATGACACTGTGATCATAGGATTCCTAGAAACTAATATATTATCAAGATTTGGTTGTCTTGAGAAAATTATAACTGATAACGCTGCTGCCTTCAAATCTAAGAAGATGATAAGTTTCTATAATAAATATCATATCACCTTAGGCCATTCCACAGCCTATTACCCTCAAGGTAATGGACTAGATGAATCTTCCAACAAGAGTCTCATTAATATTATCGAGAAATTATTGGAGGAAAACAAGAAAAATTGGCATAAGAAACTTATAAATGCACTATGGGAAGACAGACTCACCACCAAAAAATCTATTGGGACTAGTCCTTATGAGTTAGTTTATGATATTGAGGTTTTATTTCCTTCATATTTAGGAGTTCCTGTAATGAAATTACTTCAAGAAGCTTAGGTTGAACCTAATGATATTCAAAGGAGAATAAATCAGACTATCAATTTGCAGCAGACCAGAGAGGAAGTTTATCAAAGATCCCAAGTATTGCAGGAGAAACTAAAGAAGATATTTGATAAAAGTACCAAGGTAGAAGATTTCCAACTAGGAAACAAAGTTTTAAAATGGGATTCCAGAAGAGAGGATAAGGGAAAACATGGGAAGTTTGACTTCATATGGAAAGGACCTTATATTATTCATGCTTTACAAGGAAATAATAAATATTTTCTGAAAAAATTGGATGGTACTAAAACTGAAGAAGGACCAGTTAATGGTCGAATGTTGAAACATTACTTTGATCCTATTTATTAGGATAATTCTGATTTTTAACATGTACATACTATATCCTTTGTCATGTATCAGTTTTGAGTGGATAGTAACTTACTGAAGTTGAAGCCCGAGGAGAAGGCCCTAAGCTTCAAAAGTATTACTATCATACATATAATAAAGAAACAAGCAGAAGAAGATTTCATGGTTCAGTCAAAATCATTTTGAGGGTAGCTGACCTGTTGTTCTTGACTTTGCACCAGGAAAAGCCATCCCCAAGTGGAGCCAGTGTTAGACTCCTATACCAATAGGTGTCATATTTCATGATTGACTTGATGAGCTATATATATGTTCATACCTTTCTTGTTGCAAAGGTTTCTCATATTGTCAAAAAAATAAAAACATTTAAAAAATGTAAAGAGGGTATACCCTAAAAGAAAAATCAAAGGGTGAAAAGAATAAAATGGAAAAAAAAGTAAAAGAAAATGAACCCCACCAAAAGAAAGGCCAAGGAAAGTGTGTGTTGTGGAGGTAAATCCCCTCTGTAGACAAAGGTGATCCCTACTAGCCCAGAACGGGTCTAGCAACAATCGTAACACGCTATGGTGCAAGTCCCTAATTGCAATAAACCAACTTGCGAAGAAGGCTTACCTTGAATCCAATGTTGTTGTTTGTAGAGAAGGTAGCACTCACATTCCTTTGCTCCGACAGATCACAATCCTCACGCTCATCGCGATCGAACACCTGCACATGCAAGAAACACAACAAACACAAGCGTAAAATCCAATATATACAATTATGCGTTAGTCAGAGAGAACACAACTCATGATCATAATGAACAAAATGAGTGGAACCATAACCAATAGTCGCTTATCATTAATTCATACGAAAATACAACTTTGGCTCTGACATTGAATTCTCCTTCGACGGAGTGCATGTCAGTGATACGTCTCGGTAAAGCTTGTCAAGAATGGGGACAAACCTCTCTCTTCGATCATCGATCTCATTGCTATTGATTTGACACTATGAGGGGCTTGTGCGGCATTCTCTTTAGGCTATGAAGGCTCTTGGAGATTAGCTTGCAAAGGAAAATGGCAAGCTTATATAGATGGAGGAAGGGGAGTTGGGATCCCTACAATCATGGGATTGGCCCTATCCTCAAGGAAGGTTCCATGAGAGGTGGAAAACTATTTCCTCTACATGGAAATTTGAAGCCAACCTCCCAACTCAAATTAGAGACCAGTTTAGGAATTGGTTGGGGTCAATCTTCCGCCATTTATTTTTTAAAAGCACCCTTTATTAAGCCTGGCACGGGTGTGGCTCTAAGACAGAGTGCCAATTGGCACGCCCTCTTAGGAGTTTCCCCCTTGGCGTGAGGGTTGAACTGTGTACCCGCGCGAATGCAAAAAAGGCTATTTTTAGGGTTTTTCACAAGGAGTTGTCTTCAGGGCAATGAAAGTAAATGTCTAGGGGAATGCCATGAAAGTGTTTTCAAGTTATGTCACTGCTCATAGGTCACGGAAAGAGCCCTCCAATGTGTGGGATGGGGAATTTCAGGAGCGGTGACAAATTTCTGTGTAACAGGATGCCCCCTAAAGCATGAGGCCCGAAAGAGAGAGAGGGGTGAAATGCTTTACGAGAACGTGTCCAACTGAAAACATCACTGTCGGAAAACCTGTGTAGAGAAGTACAACTGATATCTTAGATACATGATATATATGTGGAATGGGCGCAGCCATCCATAACAGAGTATACAATAATCCAGATCCAAGGCATGGACACAGCCATCCAGTAAGGATCCATAAATAGACTCAGGTATAGTCGCAGCCATCCAATCAGTGAGTCATGTAACTAATCATTATAATCCACAAAATCGCAGCCTGGATTATAACAGACAGGAATCCAGGGTCTTGCGCTCCATCTTGACCTGAACAAAGTACAAGTCCAAGCATGTGAATATATGAGTTGAAGTCGAACATGCAAGAACATCTTCTGATTACCAGCCAATAATGAAATCTGTTAACATATGTGAGAGGTACCACCAATAATGAAAATGGCCCTCAAGGTACTATAGGTACAATCTACGGCATGTGAATCAGTGACCTGGCATCGAACACTCGTAGAATCACTCGATTAGAGGCTAGTGATGAAAACCTCACGTCGAATGCAAAGAACCTGCCATTGAGGCATGCAGGCTCCAAGGTACCAGAAGGGAGTCTATAGATCAGCTTCCTGGATAATGAGCTAAAGTTGACAAGAAGTGACCTTGATCGAAGGTGGGCCATAGTGTTTCCCACATCATCGACACGAGGCAGAGGAACATAATGTCTTTGTGAATCAAGATCAGATGAGAATCAGAGGAAGGTTGACATTTGCAGAGGTCAACTTCTCTTGAACATATGGCGACACGACAGTGAGTTTGGAAGCATTTGACATCAATAGATCAGAGGTCATGATGACGGGACAAAGAGTAGATGAGAGGTCAAAAGGGATCACCCAAACCCATGGAGGCAAGTGGAAAAAAGAGGTGAGATGTGCCCAACCCGACATGAACGCAGACAAGTGCCATGTTCAAGAGCGACATACTGTCGACACGACAATGATGCTGGTTCCATTTTTCCCCACCATTTCTGGCGAGTACCCCAATTATTTTTGAAAACAAGCTTGAAGGGGATAGCATATGCTTGTCATTTAAGTTCGTCCTTCGGAAAAACCCAACCTAGTAAATTTAACGAGCCCTAGGAAGGAGAAACTCGAATATCGTCATCACGACTGAATCCAATTTCATCAGGGTTTAACGAGTCTGACAAAGGAAGAACTCGGCGTCTTTTCATGTTTAGAGAGTTTGAAAAGACAGCAGAAAAGTAAACTCCAACGGTCCCTTTTCGTAAATAGTTCCTCAGATCCGAAAAGGTAGAAAACTATGTCTAAGAAAACCTCCTAGTTGCGATAGGCTAGGGTATTCCTTTTTTGTAAGTAATCTATCCCAGCCCGAAAAAGGGGTAAACGTGTACTGGGTAGACGTCGTTTCATGTCCACTTTAATGAGATCGAAACGACAAGGGACTCAGAAATCTTTTCATGTTTAAAGAGTTAGAAAAGAGCTGAAAGATGACTCCAAAATGACTTTTTCGTGTTTTTACCGAGTTCGAAAAAGTATAAAATACAACTCATATCACAGTCCAAGTCGCGTAAAAACCTGTCGTTGCACATAGAAGCAAGTGTAAAATCCATTTTCGACAAAAAATATATTAAAATATTGGGAAAAATGACATTTAAAACCTAATTTTTTACTTAAAAAGTTATAAATAGGCTTCAAATGGTAAAACAAATTTACTTTTACTTTTTACCTTACTTGGAGAGCAACAATGGTCTGTTTGTGTGCAAACTCGCAGCGGTGATTGCGACTAATCCGAGACGTCATTTAGCTCCTCGTTTGTTCTAGGTAAAAGGCGTTCCCTTAAGCTCCATTTTAATCCATTTTTTATGAGTTTCCATTGCACAGTCAATCTTTGGAGGAGACATTTTAAAATTTTAGGGCTCTGCCATTGGCACGAGTATCAGGCATGGACCCGTGCCAATGGACTTTTGCTCACAAAGGGGTCGCGCCAACTGGCGCGAATGTTAGGAAAATAGTCACGACAATGGCGCGACATAATTTTCTGCTTCAATTTTTTAAACAGTGAGCCATCCATATGGATTTTTAATCATGACAGAGATCTAACAAGGGTTTTTGATCATGTTGATGCAGGTAGCCAATCATAATGGTTATTGAATGCAAGGAGAGGGAACATGGGGAGGAAGATGAAATGGCTATGGAGAATGAAGCCTGCATGAATGCACTAAAGAAATGTGGACTCAAAAAATTATTTCTTACTCCATGTTTACGAGCTCAACCTGAGCTGCTACAATACTTGGTCAGCATATGGGATGAAAATGAAGAAGTATTTAAAATTCGGGACCAAGTGTTGGAACTTGAGGTTTCCGACATATATTTCATCACCGGGCTGTCGCGGAGAGGCCCAGTACCTATTCTGACGAGCAACAGACCTTCCGAAGAAAATATGGAACAAGTAATGGCAAGGGTGTGCCCAGGGGCACGAATTAGATCGGGAAGCGGAAAGGTGGACATCCACACAGTCCATGATCTAGCACTTAGAGTGGTGCTACACACCATTACGCGGGCTGCGGGATCACAGGCACCGCATGAGGTGACCAAAGCCCAACTCATACTAGCCTCCGAGTGTATGAACCCCACATTGTTCGATTGGGCTACTCCAGTGATGGTCAAGATCAAGAGGCAGTTGACAAGATGCAAGCAAGTCAAACTAAAGTAGTTTGGCTACGGTTCTATTTTGGTGTCGTTCATCCTAGAATGAATACCCATTTTCCAGGGCCAAGGGGCCATAGTTGCTGAGCTAGTACCAAGGGAGCCGAGGATGGCTCGTTGGGCAGCACTTATGCCCAGGTCAGGAGGAGGCCAACAGATGTCTTGGAGGCCTGAGTTTTTTGGGTAGTTGCGTCGACAGCTGATCGTGGTCGAATATTGGCCCTATGTTGGGACCGATTTCATCGGAGATTCCGACCTTCCGCTCCCGGAGGGGGAGGATTGGGATGAGGAGTTGGGTATGATACTCTTTTTGAGTTTTATGTATTTATGATTTTTTTGGTAATACATGTTCATTCTAATAACAGTTTTATGTGTATGCAGACGTCGGCCCAGAGAGACCTGCGGGCATGTTGCCCATTGCGCGGAGAACCCATGCTGAACATGACCTTTAGGCTGAGGGTGACGAGGGAGGTGAACTGATTCAGAACCTGGAGGGCATCGCCCGAGGGATCCCATACTATGCACGGCTAGCAGATGTTTCGCTAGCATACCAGCGACACACTGTGGGGGCGCCCAGTCACCTCCACCGACTACTGAGATGCTCAGTGCGTGCAGTGGCTTGTTACCACGAGCACCATGCAGATTAGACATCTAGGGCTTCTCCTGCATATTTTTTGAGAGACATGTCGTCTCCGGCTGTATTAAGATGAACATGTATATTTTTTGATCTTATGTGATGCACACTATGTAAAAATTTCGACACACACACACACACACACACACACACATAATCACACATTTTATTTTTATGCAAGCTTAAAAGCACACATGAAAACACATGCAAAATATGCTTGGAAATAAGTTTTATTTTTATGCAAGCTTAAAACAAAAACTATGCTTGAGGAAGATGGGCATGCCCCCAGCATGGTGTCTCAATTCGAGGTACATGCCCCCCAAGCTTCAGTCTATAAGAAATGGAGTGAAGGTTGAAAACATAAGAGATTTGAACTAAATATATCAAAACCCGAATTGAACAGGCTCGTGTTTCATTATTTTAACGAGGTTGACACACTTAACAGAACTGTCCTCATAGCAACTTGTTTCATTGTTTTAGGAGCTTGGCACAAGAAGAGGAACTGTGCTCCAGTGGGCTCAACGGTGGAGGCTCAGGAGAGAGATGATCAGATACATCATGCTCTAGACAATCTGACATTGCCCCCAGGCTAGGCATGAAGGAGGAACGATGATGCCCATCATTCCAAGGCAGCTCCTCAAGAGACATTGTTTCAACAATGGCTTCGTCAGAAGGAAAAGCCTCTTTTAGAGGATCAGGCGAGTCGGTCTCACCGAGCCAAGGGGATTGAGAATAGATATCTAAAGCCATGCTCGAGGGAGCATGTTGAGGAGGGGGATGATCGGATGCAGCAACGATTTCACAGTAATTAATCTCTGCTGGAGTTAAGGGCATCGATTCTCCAAAATCAGTCACCTGTTCAGGCGAAGGGATAATCCATGGGTCGTCAGACCTAGAGATCATATTAACTTGAATGGTGTGCGGTGGCGGTGCGGGAAAAATACCCATGAGGATAGGGTCCTTGAAGAGACCGAGTCCTACACTGTCAGGGGGATTGGGGATATTATCCACATAAGGAACGTTTTTATCATAGGTGGAGGTGAAGAAATACAACTGATCCACAGTAAAAAATTTTCCCTCATGAGGGAACTTAAGAAGTTGAAAGAGGGTGGATGTCACACATAGCATAGCGTGAGTCCAACTGTGACCGAGAAGCAGGTTGTAGTTAAGCTTGGCGTCAAGCACTTCCAATTCTACATTGACTGTCTTCCCCTGTAACGTAATCAGAAAAATCTTGAGAAAACCTAGGGGTTTGGATTCCCGACCATCGAATTCCTCTAAGGAATTGGGAGATGATGACAGGGCCGGAGAGCCAATGGCCTTCCAGCAGGCGGACGACATGACACAGGTAGAAGCACCTTCATCCACAACAACCCGATGGATATTAAGACCGTTGATCTCGACTTGAATAACAAGAGCGATTTGATGTGGAAGCCGGGGGGTAAAATTTTCTAAGTCGAAGGTGAGAATATTAGAATTAGTGGGATCAATTCCACCGATTGCAGGAAACAAAGCTTTCCTTTGCGAAGGGAAACTTTGAAGGACTTCCAATGCGGACATAGCAGAAGGTGCCTGTGCCAAATCCTCAACAATACTGTAGTGTTGAGTGGAACGAGCATTTGGATTGTAGGAAGACCTTCGTAGAACACCTTTAGAAGGTGGCCTCACAACAGGTTCAGTCGTAGGCTTCTCAATTTCTAAAGAATCTGAGATAGGTGGAGGAGGTGGGCCATCCACAACTTCCTTTCCAGCTGCCTGACGTGATCCAGTATAATCCTTCGAATGCGTAGTGACGGAGATAGGTGCAGTACCATTCATCATAAATACCTGGGACCCAAATGGTGTAGATGGTGAAGGCTGCTCAACCATTTGGGTCTGTTGAGACGGGAACGGTTCTTTATGAACTGCCGGAGTCCCTTTGGAGCCTTTGAGAAGTTGACTAATTTCAGATCTTCGTGGACAATCCTTGGTATAATGATCTCCTTCACAAATAAGGCAGGGGTACTTCGGTTTACATTGAGCACCATCATCAGTACGAGGTTTAGAAGAGTCTGGCTTTGGGGCGTCGGGTTTGGATTTTCCTTTTCCCTTCTTTTTTCCTTTGGAGGCTTTTTCTGTAGGATTAGCCTGAACGGCGTTAACCTCTGCAGTTTTTCTAGAATCTGGAGGGGTCAGAAGAGTAGAATTATTGGACGAATTTGACTTCTGCTTCCCATTCGAAGATTTTCGAGAATTTTGAGACACGAAACCAATAACACCATCCACCGCCAGGGTAGGTGGGGCTTTAGAGGTTCTTAGGCATGGAGCATCAGTCAAAATATCATACAACATGCCGGACTGAGGGTATACTAGATCGAGATACTGGGCACGCGCAATAGCCTATTCTTAAGTCACACATGCCCCCATAGCAATATCTTGCACGATTTGTTTAACGAAGGATGTGGTGAATCAATGAGTTAGTAGTTGATCAGGTATATCAAACTTGATTAGCCTACGACGACGTCGCCACTCATGAATATGATCGGATATGTGGGTGGCTTTATCCTGCTTCAACGAAGTCAGGAGATGCGTCCCAGCGTCATAGCAAACTGGTAACTGAAAGTGAGTCAGAAAATCCATTGCTAGAGTATTGAAATATTGAAAGATGCCACGGGGTAGTTCAATATACCACTTAGTGGCAACACCGGTAAGAGTGCACTGGAAGAGACGTAGATGAATTGAATCATCAACCCAAGAATTAGACGAACACCACAAATGGTAATTCATTACATGAGCTTGGGGGTCTTCACCAGCTTTACCTTAAAACTTTGGGCAGTTGCCGGGTACCTTGGTCGGAACCGGAGGCCAATAAGGATTATGAAGAATCATATCATTGGTTAATTTAGACACGTTTGGTAATTCCAAGGTAGCCAAGAATGGCAATTGTGGATTGAATGGCATGCCAGGTCCTCGATAAGGACCAGTACCTGTACTCCACGCTGGTTGAGAATATCCTTACCCCCATGGGTTCTATCCGACATGATACTGACCATAGGGGGTATAGGTCGTATAACCAGCCTGATTAGGTTGCTGGTAACCAATGTACGGGGCTTGATAACCAGAGTATGGAGCCTGATTGTGTATTGGCCCTGTTTGGGCAGCCTGTGGATTTGGCTGCTGAGTATAGGTGTAGCCGGGTTGTTGAGTGTAATAATGGGAACCTTGGGGTAGGTTATAAGTCAGTCGAGATTGACCGTGATGATAATAACCGGCTTGAGGTTGAGTGGGCTATTGATAGGTGGGTCCCTGCTGAGCCTGATAATTAGGGTCTGGCTAATTCGGTTGTCGAATAAATCGGTTGTTGGCTTGAGGTTAGCCAGGATGTGTGAAATTTGGACGGTGGATGGGCGACCTGGGCGATGGATGGAGTGCGCGGTTGTGCAAGTTGACCTGGATGTTGAGGAGCACCGGGTTGTGCGGATGGGGTTGGCCTGGTGGAGCACCAGGTTGTTCTGGATGGGTGGGTTGGCCTGGTGGTGGAATGGAGCCAGGTGGTGGCTGGTAATCGGTTTGACCTGCAACAGGACCATAAGATGATCCTGCCTAATGTGCAACATTTGGAGCAATGGGATACTGAGGTTGCATGGGTTGTGAAGGTTGGAGCTGCCCCCCAGGACCATATACCAGCCCCGGTTGGTACCCTGGTTGACCTGTGAGTCCTTGAGGTTGCCGAGGTTGGACTCCAGGGAGAGGCTGCACGAGTTGACCTGAAGGGTTGTAATACTGTCCTTGCGGACCATATAATGGCCCCTGCTAGCCCGCGAGATAACCTTGCGGGTCATAAGGATATCCAGGCTAGCTCGAAGGTTAGCCTTGAAAAGGTTGTCCTTGCGGGTTATAAGGCTGCCCAGCCTGGTTATACGGTAAACTATGAGCATAAATTTGAGCCTCAGGAGCGGGTAAACATAGAGGATTCCCATGCTCATCGCACTGATATGGAAAAACGTACACGGGCGTACCATCTTGTGCATAATGCGAAAAATATGAGTGGTTGGTATCTTGAGAGGATTGTCCGACCTCGGGGTTTGATTGTTGTAGGGACAATCGATACTCCTCAGGAGATATGTTCTCCGGCATAGCAGAAGCTATATAGACGTCTTCGGGAAGCGATGTGGTCCTTACGGATTGAGTGGTAACAACAGGTGTAGATGCAGCCACACAAACAGTGGGTCTGACGGGTACAAAAGTGACCTGAAGGGATGTTATGATGGGTGTTTTAGGAGACATCCCCAATGAAGGAATAACCGGCCTCGTAGAAGGAGCTGATACGCCCATGGAGGCATCGGCGACGATAATATGACCTAAGGATCTATACCCTGCTGGTAATGAGGGACCAGGCGAAGACATAACAGATGATTCGGCATTGTCTTCTGGGAAAAGATTCCGAGTTACTTCTGGGAATAGCTGGTAATCTTCACCAGACGTGGGGATTTACTCATTGGTAGAATGACTGGATTCACTCATATTTGAACCTACCGCTAGATCTCGTAATAGACGGCGAGGACTAGGAGGAATAACATCAGCTAAAAAAGGCGAACCCGATGTAAGAGGAGGGAAATGTTCCCCTACTTCAAATCCAGACCAAGGGTCGGATAAGGGCCAATTGAACTCAACTGGTCCTCCAAAGGGAAGCTCAGACAGAACCGTTCCCCCGTCGGGAAACTCGGAAACGATGGGCTACTGAGGTTCAGTAGAGGATTGAGAAACCTCTGATGAATCTTCCGTATATGGACTACCAGTAGACGAAACTGAGGGTTCCGCCACTATGGTAGTAATGACAAGAGAAAAAGATCAAACACACACATGGGCTGAAAAAGAACCAAGGCACACAATCAAACAGCCAACAAGCAAAATCTAACAGGGCCTGTGATCGCGGGTGATTTATTTTACGACATTGAAACTTAGAAACTTCACCATTTCATGTTTTAAGAGTCGAGAAACGGATGAAAGATGAGTCTATCTCTTTCAGTTTTGAAGCAAGCGTGAAAGGAAAAGTGCTTGGAGATCTTTTCAAATTTAAAGAGTCAGATAAGATCAAAATGACTGCTCAGGAATGCTAGGCAAAGGGTGTACCAAATAACCGTGAACTGCAATATACACCTTGGTTTCAAAATGAAAGAGAAATCAACCAAGGACTTAACGTATGTGCAGGCAGTCTCCCCGAATGCTGTGTCCGGTGTATCATGGGTATAGGGTGGCAGAATCAGCTTCCTATGGATAAAGGATAGAAACCTAGTGGGGTATCCCTTTATATACGCGACAGTACAGGGAGCAGAAGTCCGTACTAGTGCTGTCTAAAGCCAAGAGGTGAACGACAACTACTAGGTTTAAAGATGCCGGAACACGTCTCTAGCCTAGACCTCTAAATATTTCGTTAATGTTTCAATGCTGCCTTAGTGTAAATTGAATGTATTTTAATGTTTACCTTCAATTATGTTTCAGTTTTTAGGCCCTAGAGAATGTAATGTCTCAAAATCTCCTAAATTCACACTACATGCCACAGTATATCATTTCGTTCGATGAAAGCTAATTACGAGAGAGTTAAGAAATGACCAGACAACAACCAATGATATCTCTAATGCCGCTAATGGAAACTAAAAAATTTTCTTTCAAAGTTAATAATCACTAATAACACCGAAAAGATTTAATTCACACTAACTAATTCAAAGCAAAAGAGATTTTTTTTTGTATTTTTAATGTTTAAGAGCACAATGCACTAAACAAAATGAAAACTAATGAGAGAAGCAACTTGAGAAGTGATAGAAAAAGAGAAGAAACAATCAAATTTCACTCAATGCAAGCACACAACCAAATCTCAAATCGACAAAAAGTCCCTCAAATCAAAAGACACCCAAAGACTCAAATGAACCATGTAATCTAGGCCCAATGCGAGACAAAGCGGAATTCAAGTGAAGAAGAAACCAATCACTCAAACAATGCAATAAAATGATAGAAAACCACCAAACGAATGTAGAGAAGCAATCACAAAGTTGACTTTACAGACAGAAACCACAAACTCCCAAGGGAGGCTCGATACACAATAGCACCTAGATGCCCTAGGGCTAAAATGTAAAATCGATAGAAATGGGCAAACAACCAAAGGATGAAGGTGACAGTCAGTCAAGCAGAGCTCCAGAACACTCAAGCAGTCGTAAAAAGAAGATCAAACACCCAGATCAGTCTCAGAAGGCTCAAAACACAGTAAACCCTAATACCTTACAGGATTGGCGCAACTGTAAGGCTGAAACTAGCGCTAGAATGGAATTGGCGTGAGTAATACACTGACAACATGCGTCAGTGGGCGCGACTGTCACACTGAAAAGCGCGCCAGCTGATTTTACTAAGGAAAAATGAAAAAAGAGCAATCCAAGAAGCAGACCAGTGAGGGTAAAGCTCAAACAAAAAGCCAAAGCCACAAAAAGAGCCAACCAAAAGAGCTGATCAAGCAAGGAAAGTCAGGGATGGACCAAAGAGACAAGACAATACTCTAAGTGTTCAATTCATAAACTAGACCAGAGATTGACTGAAGTAGCATTCATCTACTTTTGCTAATGCAAAACAAGAGCGTTTCGAAGGCTATCTGGCTAGCTTCAGGCTCCGTCTGTAGTCTATAAAGAAAACAACAAGCTAAACGATCCCCAGTATGGTCGCCAATTTGTTGTGGAGGTAAATCCCCTCTACGGACAGAGGCGATCCCTACTAGCCCATAATGGATCTAGCAACAATCGTAACACGCTATGGTGCAGGTCCCTAATTGAAATAAACCAACTTGCGAAGAAGGCTTACCTCGAATCCAACGCTGTTGTTTGTAGAGAAGGTAGCGCTCCCATTCCTTTGCTCCGGCATATCACAATCCTCACGCTCGTCGCGATTGAACACATGCACACACAAGAAACACAACAAACACAAGCGTAAAATCTAATATATACAATTATGCGTCAGTCAGAGAGGACACAAATCATGATCATAATGAACAAAACGAGTGGAACCATAACCAATAGTCGCTTATCATGAATTCATACAAAGGAAGATACAACCTGGCTTTGACGCTGAATTCTCCTTCGACGGGTCGCCAGCGAAATACGTCTTGGTAAAGCTTGTCAAGGATGGGGACAAGCCACTCTCTTCGATCATCAATCTCCTTGCTATTGATTTGACACTATGAGGACTATTGCAGAATTCCTTAGGCTATGATTGCTCTTGGAGATTAGCTTGCAAAGGAAAATGGCAAGCTTATATAGATGGAGGAAGGGGAGTTGGGATCCCTACAATCATGGGATTGGCCCTATCCTCAAGGAAGCTTCCATGAGAGGTGGAAAACTACTTCCTCTACATGGAAATTCGAATCCAACCTCCCAACTCAAATTAGAGACCAGTTTAGGAATTGGTTGGGGTCAATCTTCCGCCATTTATTTTTTTTAAACACCCTTTACTAAGCCTGGCGCGGGTGCGGCTCTGAGACAGAGCGTCAATTGGCGCACCCTCTTTGGAGTATTTTCCCCCTTGGCGCGAGGGCTGAACTGTGTACCCGTGCCAATGCAAAAAAGGCTATTTTTAGGGTTTTTCACAAGAGTTGTCTTCAGTTCAATGAAAGTAAATTTCTAGGGGAATGCCACGAAAGTGTTTTCAAGTTATGTCACTGCTCACAGGTCACGGAAAGAGCCCTCCAATGTGCGGGACGGGGAATTACAGGGACAGTGACAAATTCTTTGTGCTCCGGTCTGTGCAAGTCTAAATGCCACTACTTTTTTCTCTTATGTAATAAACAAATTGTGTGCAACTTGTATCTTATGCCACAATTGATGAATAGTCAAATAGTTTAAGCTTGGCTAGTTCATCTTTCAATTTTATGTTTTAGAGATAGAGAATAAAATTTGACCAAACTGTTTAATCTTGGCAGATAAGTAGATAGGTAGAGTAAATAAAAGGAGCTCAATAGTTTAATCTGAGCCCTTGGATGTAATAAGGTTAGATTTAGATAGATTTCTACATGTAAAAGAAAAGAAAGTGTGATAAGGGTTTGCCAGTCTAAGTGCACCCTAATAAAGAAGAAAAAATGGTAGAGTAAAGTAGGTAGAGTAGGTAGATGATGTTGCAGAATTGCATGTGATGGACAATGACTCTAAATGTGTTAATATTTACTTTCATCACAAAGTGCAAAGGCAAACACTATACTGGAAGAAATTCAAAGCAAAGCAAAGTCAAAGTTATTAACTTCCCTTCTCATCTTCCCCTAAAGATTTCACTAATTTCCCCTAAGTACTAAGGTATTTGAAAATTAAAGGGGCTCAAGGCATTTCCTTGACTTTTGGAGGGACCGGACCCTCGGCCCAATAATTGGAAAAGCCTAAGTACTTAAAATCATTCATCATGACATTCATTCACTTCTAAAAAATCTTTTCCTAAGTAAAATCCCATTTTACTTAGGAAAATTATGCAATATTTCATAAAAACCCTACTCATAAAAGCATAAGTTAAATACATTACCTTGATGTTTTACACTTAGCGCTTCTATTCATTTTCCATATTAATTTCTAACTTATTATTTAAATCCCTATGCAAAATTCACCTTTTCCCGTATTATTATAATAAAATTCCCAAATTAATATAATATTCCACCCATTGGTTGAAAAATAACCATATAATTATTAAAAGTGATTAATTGGTTGTAATTTCCAATTAATAAATAAACCCGACACTCCGTCGTATAAAAGGGATTAATTAACCCTCATGGTTAATTAATAACCTAATCCACCAATAGAATTGCCCGTGATGCAATTAATTCACATTTAATCACATTGGGCCCGCTTTATTAATTTCCCGTCATCTTGCTTTCCCGACGACCGTTCGATCGATCAATCCAAGATCTACGGTTGTCGTCCATATCGCTACCCATCCACGTCCGAACGATAATGCGCGATGGCCAAGAAGTTTTCTGAATAGTGTCGCACCACGTGTCGTTTATCGTATGGAATCGCTCGCCCTCTGCTGAAAACTGCCCTTCCCCAAAAGCTGTGCGATGAATACCACTTACCGCTTGCCTCCCGTGACGAAGTCACCGTACTTGCTGATGTCATCCATTAAAAAAATAAAAAACCTGCCAACCTTTGACTTTGCAAATAAAACAAATGTACCCGCATCATTTTCACTATCTCGTGCAGTGACCAGTGTCCCATGAAACGAATTCCAAAACCAACTGTCGAAGTTTTCCAACTGCTACCCTGCTGAGGAAAATTGAAGTCAAGTGATCCAGAGTTCATCCGCCATAGTCAGCACCTGTTTTAATCACTGTTCATTTCCCAGAAAACGGGTATTTACCTAAATTTCCACTGAACTCTGTAAAAATATTGGTTTTTGTTTTAAATTCCACACGAAAAACTGAAACAGGGTTCAATATTGGTCTTTAGTTCAGTCCTTAAATCCCAAAATTGAAGTTGCATTCCCAAACCTGTGATTGTGCCCGTTTTTCATTAAAACCTGGAATTGATTTTTGAATCCACAAGAACCAGAAATGGAAACTCCCGTGGCTCTGAATATCGCACCCCTGAATGCCCCTCACAGAGATTTAGACTATCTGCCCCTAGCAGATAGGGATTTTCAAATTAAAGACCTTGTCCTCAGCGAAAATCCTCTTCAAATTTTTTGCCACTGTAGAGATAACTACCTGAACGGCTCTGACATTTTTGGATTATGGGAATCCAATCTTCCCATGTATCTTCTCCCCTCAGTCCACATTTTTCCTGAAATAATCCATTTCTGCAATGCAAATTATGATCCCAATCAACAAGCAGTCTTGTCCCCGAGTCAAAACATCATTTTCCCCATAACTAATCAGTCTATTAACGAAATGTTACAGTTTCAGCCTGGTCAAGCCTTAACTCCTCTTTCCATGGGAGAATTACTTGAGAAATCTGCCAATTTATCCCATGAAGAGTTAAATCGCCTCTGCCAAACCTTCATGTTGCCAGAACATCAGCCCAAAGGCCCTCCCCCTTATGGTTATACCTTTTTCACTGATGTGGGCAGGCTTATTTTGAATATGATATCCTCTATAATGGGTTTCAATACTAGTGAATATGTTGATCAATTAACCCTAGTATTGTTGTCAATTTTTACCCCTGGACAGCCCCCTGCTGTCAAATATGATTTTGCTTCCTACATTCCTGATAAAATCCATGATCAGTTCATGAGATTGGAAAATGAGAGAGTGTTCAAGTATTGCTCTGTTATATATCATCTCATGCTTTACTACCAATCAGAAAGTTTTCCTTTCCAGGTCAAGAAACTTGATGCCAAAGGAAACCCTAGGTCTGTAATCTTTTGGTCTGCAATCACTCATAATTCCTTTGATTCTCCTTATTATTACAATGAGTTCATTGACCTATTTTTACACCCTGCAACCACTTTATTAATAGGAGTATCCCCTCCTAGGGTCAATAGTGACATCAAGAAAATTCTCCAATTCTCAAAGAAATACAAGATAGTTGATTGGTATCTATACCAAAATCACACAGAAATCAGAATATATGGATGTGAGTTATGCCCTTTCAAGTTACCAAAATATGTCCCAATGAGGCTCTTTGCCTTAGAGTATTTCAGACAGATGATAAATTCTGACATAGTTCATTTCTGCAATGCAAAGTAAAAGGCCCAACTCAGAATTAAGAGTCAATTAGGTCCTTTTGTCTGTAACTCTAGGGATGCTGGAAAAGAAGCTAAAAGAATATTAGAAGACTATCTGAAATTGCAAAAAGGTTTCTACTGGGTACCTTATGACCCAAATAGCTTTATTTGTGATAGAAGGATGAAAAACAAATTATCACCATACCTTCATCAAAGAATCCCAGAAATTGAACAGTATGCCAATATGGATGAATGGATGGAAGGTACATTGATAGAACAGGATAGTGAACAAGTCAGTGTTGACAATGTTATGAAAGACCTTGAAAAAATGCTTGACCTAGACTCTTTTGGATAGGTGCAAAAACCAGGGATTGGTCCTTCTTTTGCTAGAACTTCCCAGCAAAATTTATAGGAAATCAGTGCATTGGCTATAGTAGCATCTAAAGGAAAAGAGAAAGAAGCTGATATACAAGTTATAGAGAAATTTACAATGACAGAACAACCTCAAACTTCTAAAGAACAGGGTCAAGTACAGACTTCGCTTACTCAGACCAATGTGGTAGAAATGTCAATTTTACAAACTCCTCTCAATGTAGAAAAGATTAAAAGAGAGATGCTGAAGCAGCTACCCCTATCAGTGGGTCTTCAAAACAGCCTGATGTTAAAAGAAAAAAATTAAATCCTCTTCTAGAAGTAGAATCTGTTCAAGAAATCCCTGATAATCAGAGGAGAGAAGAGTTAAGTAGTCAGCAAACATGTACAATCAGTGGAACATCCACTAATTCTCAGAGAAAAGAACTACAAAGGCAGCAAAGTGTAGAAGTATCTTCTTTCAAACAACCAATGAAAGATGCCTGGGACATTAAAAGGACATTCATAAATATAAAGGCCAGAAATGATCCACTAAAACTTCAAGTTTACAATCAATATTTGAAGATGGCTCCTAAGAATCAACAAAGATTGATGTCAGCCTATGACATCCAGCAAGGTAAGATGGTAATGAGTCACTTCAAACCCAAAGTATAGTAGCCTCAAATACCTGCAGATTATATCAGAACTAATTTTGAAGTCATAACAAAGGATATTCATCCTTTGGATCAAATTGAGTTACACAAACAAACAGGTGAAATGATTTATTCTACTCTGACTGATAAATCAATGATGACCCATAAATTGTAGGATTCTTTGGAGAATACTAATGCACAATTGCAGCTTGAAAAATCCTCCTCTCAGGTTAAGGATAAAAGAATAAATACTTTGGAGGAAATAATCATTGGATTGGGTCATAATCCCAAAGATGTCAAGGGTATAGAAGCCTTGATCAAGTAAAAGGATGATGATATTGCAGCCTTGAGAAAACAACTAAAATTACCAGTCTCAAGACATCCACAGACTGCAGAAATCATGAAGAAAAACTATGAAGAAGAATTGATGGATTTTCTCTTGAAACTGAATGAGAAACTTAATGAAACTTAAAAAGAGCTTGAAAAGGCATTAAAAGACAAGCAACCTAATATTCCAGCATCTACAACAAAAGTAATTACAGGTACAACCACAAAAGTTCAGTCAACAGAATTATCACAGGGCAATACTTCTAATTTAAGTACCGAAGAATTAATAAGGTCAATGGAGGAATTGAAACTCCAAGTGACAGAGCTCCAAAGAACAAAGGTACAATTCACCACTTTAGAACAAAAATATGATCTATCAAAGATAAGTGTTGAAGAGAAAACAAGAGAGGTCAATAGATTAGAAAAATTGGTCAGAGCATTGGAGAAGGATCTCACATTGGAGAAGCCTTTAAAGGAAATAAAATAAATTCTTTGGGACAACATCATTCAGTCAATAGAAGATGTTTGGCCGTCAATTCAAATAATGTATGAGCGGAATGATTTAGTTAAATTGGCTCTGGAAGAAATCTTAAAGGCAAGAGAAGAATTAGGAAACAGACCTAAAGAAGCTAACGAACTTATACATTTTTTGAACACTAAGAACAGATATCAACTTGAATAACTTGGCATTCAAGACAGGACAGGAAAAATTTTGGAGATAAAAAGAGTTTTTACTAAAAGAACTCTCATGCAGAATCTAGAATGAAGATGCTCTGATATGCAAGAAGAAATCGATGCCTTAATAAAAAGATTGGATATTCTGTTGAATAAAGGATTACCTAGTCCTTTAGTTTCAGAGGATAAACTAATGGACCTTGAAATTTATGTTGAGAACTTGAACAAGCATGTCGCGACTTGTCGGACCCGGCTCACTCAACTAGCTCATCAATGGCGGCATTACCCTCTGAGGGAGAAAAAATATTCATGACAGATTAGAAATTTGTTTTATCTCAAGCATGAAGTAAAGCATTTGTTCCCAATTCAACCTACTTTCTTTAGATATACAGAGACAGACGAAACTCTGAGGAAGCTACAAAGGACCAGAATACCGGAAGCTAAATGGTGGGAAGAAATGTTAGAACTTTTGTAAAAAATTATCCTTACATGAATTTTTGATTATTTACTACGGTAAGTCATGATAAGAAGGATAAAAAGATGAACAGAGGTTAAAGTGTATCAGTGCAGATAAAGAGTATCAGTAAAACAGAGCAGCCAGCACAGAGTTACTATAGAGGATAGCAACGAGCCAAATCATAGGGCCTGCCTCCAGCACATTCTCAAAAGAAGGAAACAACACAACATCAGTTATCATTTCTCTTATCTACGAGACCATCTATCTCTAGTTTGTTGTAAAATACTTATGAGTCATCCTAGATTATATCTCAATTTGTTATGAGATATTTTTTATAATTTTTTGTATAAATACTCCCTCAATTGGAGTATTGAGGGGTGGATTCTTAGACTTTGTTGTAACATTGACTATTTTGGAATAAAGTGATGTTGGAGAAATTTTGTGTGGCCAGCTGGATAAGGAATTGATGCAAAATACTTTTTACAGGATTCTTGCGTCAGACAACGGATCAATAAGTCATCTATCTCTTATGTTTTGAAGTGTTATACTTGTTTATTATATCATTTGTGTCTCATATCTGAATAATTAACGAAAAGGAATAAATCAAAAAGTTCTTAAGTGCAATATGTTTTTAATCGTTGTTATTCGAAATGTTTTCTTCTGAACTAGTTTAAACAATGAATTCTTAATTGCTCCTGTTTTTCTAGTTTATGCATTTTGATTATTTGATAAAGAATTCTTAATTTCTCTTTGTTAATAATCATTCAAATTCCCCCTTTTGAATATGTTGAAGGATTCTTAATTGCCCTTCACCTATTTCAAGTTCATTCCATTCACTTTAGATCTATAATTGTTCCCTATTTGATTACCTTGCCCTGTGAAACCATCTTTTGTTAAGAAACTTAATCCAGTTAAGCCATCTTCTTTTACTCCATTAGCCCAATGGTCTAAATTACTCAGTCTTACCCTTAGCTATTTAATTTCATCACCCAAACTCAATCAAAATCTCTGGACTTTATAACTAGCCTAATATCTTCCAAAACAAAGCTAAATTTTACAGAGAGAGCCCTCTCTAGGTACATATTGGCTAGATTCTGTACCTAAAAGTTGGTTTGTGGTTACCTCGGACCCCTTTCCTCTTCCCAACAACTTCAAGGAAAATCTCAATGATAACAGCAGGAATCCTTTACAATGTTGGACTTGTGGCAAGGATAATCACATGAGAAATTGTCCACAACATCAGGGTGGCAGACCACAAATCTATAGTGCTCTGGAGGCACAAAAAGTGGGGGATGTTGGACAAAGTATTCCACATATTTATGAAGCATTGGATAATAGGAAAGTGGATCACCATACACCTATTATTGAGATGGATGGTAAGCTTTGTGATCAAGTTTTTTCTATTTTGATTGACCCTGGATATAATTACAGTTATGTTAACCTTGACCTGGTGGATAATTTTGGTTTGAATAAATAATTACATGCATAATCTTGGTTAGTGAAGTTGGCTATAGGTACAAAGAAAATAGTTCATCATTGGGTAAGAGCTTATGCATTTCAACTGAATGTTATGCCTACATCAACGCATCTAAATGTGCTTCTGTTGGGATCATACAATATGTTTCTAGGTATGGACTGGTTATATCTTCATAAGACCAAGGTGGATTGTTATGACAAGGCTATTGAGTGATTGGATGACAATGGGGAACAAATATATTGCAGGGTAAGAAGAAGGAAACATCAGTTAGAATGGTGAAAACTATGCTGGAAAAGCGTAGTCATAGGAAAGGGTGTGTGTTATTTGTAGTACGTATTTCCAGTGATAAAGGTAAGGATGTTGAGGATGCATAAGTTTTGAATAGGTACCCTGTCCTACAAAATTTTTAGGATGTGTTTCCCACTAAGATTCTAGAGTTACTGTCTAACAGGGAAGTGGAATTTTCTATTGAGTTCGTACCAGGGGTATCACCAGCATCAAAGGCACCATATAGGATGAGCACACCATATTTAGTGGACTTTAAGTTGTAGTTAAAGGAAATGATTGATAAGGGATACATTAGGCCAAGTGTGTCACCTTACGGTGTAATAGTGTTGTTTGTGAAGAAGAAGGATGGTAATCTCAGGTTTTGTATTGACTACAGGTAGTTGAACAAGGTAACCATCAAGAATAGGTATCCGTTGTCGAGGATCGATGATTTATTTTACCAATTGAAGTGAGCGGGAGTGTTCTCTAAGATTGATCTGAGATTAGGATACCATCAAGTGTGCATCAAAGAAGAGGATATATACAAGACTAATTTCCGAACTAGGTATGGGCATTATGATTTTGTTGTAGTTCCATTTGGTTTGACTAATGCTTCAACTACTTTTATGTGCTTGATGAATAGTATATTGCGTCCTTATCTGAACAAGTTTGTTATTGTATTCATTGATGATATATTGATATATTCTAAGAATGAGGAAGAGAATACCAAAAACTTAGCAGCAGTATTGATATTTATAAGAGAGCATCAGTTGTATGCTAAGATTAGTAAATGCAGTTTTTTTCAAACAAAGGTACATTACTTAGGGCATGTTGTCTCCAATGAAGGCGTAACAGTGGACCTGGAAAATATCAGATCTATCATGGAATGAGTAGCTCCTAGGAATGTGGATGAGGTTAGATCATTCATGGGGTTAGCAAGTTATTATAGGAGGTTCATCAAGAACTTCTCACAGATTTCTTATCCTATTACATCATTGCAAAGGAAAGGTAATAAATTTAAATGGACATACCAATGTGCAACTAGTTTTGAGTAGTTGAAGCAATTGTTGACAAATACTCCAGTGCTAAAAATCATAGATCCAGATAAAGAGTTTTTAGTAAGTGACAAATTCCTGCAAGAGAGGACTTGGTGGAGTCTTGATGCAGGAGGGACATGTGATATGTTACTAATCAAGGAAATTGAATGAGCACGAGTAGAATTATGTTACACATGATCTTGAGTTGGAAATGATCATCCACGCCTTGAATATGTGGAGACATTATCTTCTTGGCAAGAGGTTCATCTTGATGAGTGATCACAATGGATTAAGATACCAATTTGACCAACTGAATCTGAATGCAAGGCAAGCTAGATGGTTTCCCATGATCAATGATTTTGACTTCGAGATCAGGTACATCAAAGGGAAAGAGAATAAAGTTACAGATTCTCTTAGTAGAAGAGTACAAGTGAATCACATAGCAACTATGATCTCATATGGGACAAATTTATAGGATCATATCTTGTAGTCAGGTCAACAACATGACAAGTATATGGATCTTAGGCATAGGTTACATAAGGGTACAAGTGACTAGGATGCAGAATATTGTCTCACAGTAGATGATTTGGTCATATTTAGGGACATAATATATGATAGACAACAGTGAGCTCAAGAAGCTTATATTGAGGGAATTTCATGCTAATTCGTACTTAGGTCACCCAGGGTATCATAAGACATTGACAGCGATGATCAAGTTATATTATTGGCCGAATTTGAAGAGGGAAGTGGTAGATTTTGCATCTAGATGTTTGGATTTTCAACAAGTAAACGTAGAGTGCAAGCATCCAGGTGGTCTACTAAAGTCGATTTCGATTCTAGAGTGGAAATGTGAGGTCATTTCCATGGATTTCATTAAAAAATTTCTGAGGACATCTAGACAATGTGATTTTATCATGGTTGTAGTTGACAAGTTGACAACGCACTTCATTCCAATGAAGTCTTCTTATTCAACTAATGATGTAGCATAGGTCTTCATCAAAGATATAGTGAGGTTGCATGGTGTACCGAAGAATATTGTATCAGACATGGATTCTAAGTTCACTTCTAGGTTCTGGAAATAATTATTTGTGGGATTGGGTATATATTTGGCCTTCAGTACAAATTATCATCTGCAGATAGATGGATAGATAAACAGGGTCAACAATATTATGGAGGACAAGTTTAGAATGTATGTGAGGCATCTACAGTGAAAGTAGGAAGAGTATCTTCCACTGGTTGAGTTTGCATACAACAATGGTTATGAGGAGTCACTTAGGATGAGCCCATTTGAGAAACTCTTTGTGAATATTTTTAATACTCCCATTAGTTGGAGTGATCTAGTGTGTTGAAATTGGCAAAATGAAACAGTGAAAATGGCATCTAGAAATGGCACCCACAAATGGTACCATAGAGGGATTTTGATTTAATTTTCCCTTAATTAAATTGGAAGGAAAAATGCAATTTCATATCAATACAAATTTTATTAGTTAACTGAGTCAGGAAGACTTAGTTAGCTTAGGAAATTCAAGTTAAAGGTAAGAGATGAGGCATGTAGAGTTATCCCATGATTTTAGGGGGTCCAATTACAGTTATTTGTGAGTTGTAATTAGTTAACTCAAGAAATTGATTTAAAATCAGTTTAACTAGTTCTAATTGATAGATGATCTAGTGAGAGGTCTATTGAATTAAACTAGACTTAATTTACAAGTAGTGATCAATAAATTAACTGATAATTCGCTATAAATAGTTGTTTCATGTCATTTCTAAGGAAGGCCCAGTTGAGTTTGAGGTTAACGGGAAGACAACTATCACTTGTATAATTAGAAAATTGTACATGTCACACATGAGGTCATCAGGAAGGCTTGAAGGTATTACACAATAATTATTTGGGATTTTCATAATTAATAGGGGCTCAATTAGCCTAGGAATGTGTAAGGAATGCATGCCATGCATAGGCAATAAAAAGGTTAAATATTGGACCAGAATTTCTTAGATCACAAACCAGATCCGAGTAGGATCAGAGTGAGACAATCAACAGAGTGCAAAGGTTTCTCAGGAAGCGAAATTACATTGTATTGTTTCATGATCTCGACTTTATGCAATATACAGATAGAGGGGTTTTAAGTAGTTTCTTTCCCCAAATACATCTTGTGTTGTGCGATTGATAATTTATTTCTCTTACTTGTTATGTGATTGTGCGATCGTGTTTTGTTTCCGCAAATTGTAGAAGGATTCAATATTTTTTTAGTACATTACAAGATCAGTTTGAATCCAATTTTTATATTTTTTAAGAACATAGTTTGTTTTGAACAAGTTCGAATTTGCAGATTTATTCCTTAGGACCCCACATCAAATCAAGATGTCTTTCAACGTATTGAGACTCGAATATTCCCTTGAGGGAAATTCAAATTGCATAGCATGGAAGGACATGATGGAGGAAATGCTCGATGAAAACAGACTGAACAAATTCTTAGACAATGATATTACTGAGCTTGCAACAACAGATGCTCAACTTCTTGATGCATGGAAGAATAAGGTAGAAAGGCGAGAAGGATCTTGTTAGAGGGAGTTCGAGATCATATTGTGTCGAGTCTCCATGGGAAGGTGACTCCATATGCTATGTGGAAGGCCTTGAAAGATATGTTTCATAATATTAGTGACCACAGGAAGCTGGTGCTGAAAGACAAGCTTAGAAAGATCAAGATGGAGGAGGGCGAGACGATACCAAAATACTTAACGAAGTTCACTCAATGTCGAGATGAGCTTGAAATTGTTGGTGTGACAGTAACCCAGGATTATTTGGTGATCCTAGCTCTTCTAGGCCTTCCCAAGATTTGGCATAACTACCAAGACTCTGTGAATGGGAGGGAGAAGCTACCAGAATGGAAGTGTTTGTGGTCCGACTTGGTAATAGAAGAGATAAGGTGAAGCACCATATATGGAACCTCCGACAGAGACAAAGAAGAATATTTTGCATTGGTTAGAAAAGGAAATAAATATAAGGGAAAGAAGTCGCAAGACAAAGAGGGAAAGAGAGACTTGTCCAAGGTCCAGTGTTTTCAATGTCACGAGAACATGCACTATGCCTCGAAATTTCCACAGAAGCCAAGCAAGAAGGAGCCTATAGTTGCAGCAGCAAGTGAAGCGCTAGCTTCATAGTTCGAGCTTGATTTTACTCTCATTGCATGCATGGCCACACTGTAATGAGATGCATGTGTTATCTATACAGCAATGCCTTTTTCCATATGACGGGGAATAGAGATCTCTTCAGTGACTTGGAGGAGAAGTACCTCCAGTAGAAAATAGAGTTTAGAGATGGCAGGAGGTATAGTGCAAATGACATAGGTGCATTTACCTTTCATAGGGAGTCTATCTCCCCTCTCAGACTCAAAGATGTTATGTATGTTCTATGACTAAAGAATAATCTTATCTCCGTAGCTGTATTGGAAGACCATGGTTATGATGTCATATTTAGAAAAGGAAAGGTGTTCCTTAGACACATCGCCATGGGACGGGTGAAAAATATCAATGTACGAGTTAAGAAACTGTATACTATCGAGGTCAAAGATGCATGAAAATATTTGAGGAGCAAAGGAGAGGTTAGTGACTTGGTGGTTGAGAGGGAGCCTAAATTACCTCTTAAATTGCAGCCTAAGAAGCAGTCTTAGAAGGTTATGGAGCAGCCACAATTGGAGAAGCAAAGAGGAGATTGAGTGGAGGTGTCCACTTAAGAAAATACCTCCATGAGGGGGAAATTTCAAGCCAAATGGGCAGAGGGAGCACATACATCCATACCTCCAGGTGAGAGGTGGGGTGACGTGAAGACATAATCCCAAGAGAAGAAATTCAGGCATGATCCATTGAGATGTCTTGTCTCATGGATCAGACCTGGCTACGAGGAGCCCACAATACACATTTGATCCATATTTATGCAATATTGCAATAAAATATAAAAATAAACATAAACACATAGATGTAACAGAAAATATACTTCATTTCATTAATATCAAATAACTGAAATAAGCTTACAGACATAATGGAAATAAACTAGCTTAGGCAATGGTAGCTTATCTCTAAGAATATATGTGGTGACTACATGCCTCTGAACCCTGTTACAATGAGGCTCGAAGGCCTATTTATTATTTAGAAACAATCGAAAACCCTAAACATCCAAAAACATAACCCTAGGAAATGAAGTGCCAAAACTATGGGCCATGTTTTGGTAAATTGGTACATCAACTTCACAGGGTTGTAACTTTGGCATACGATCTCCGTTTGACATGAAAAATACCTTGTTAGAAACATCTATTAAAGGAATACAAATTTAGAGTGACCAAAATTGGACATACACCCATCTTGGTCTCGGTTTTCCCAAAATCATCGCTTAGTGTCTCAAAACGAATCCAAAAGTTCACGACCCGAAAAACTACCAAAAATAGTAAATTGTGCTACAATTAAGGAAACTTAAAAACTGAGAGAAAAAATGGTGGGGCCCCAAGTGGAATAAGTGGGTGGCCATCAATATCCACCTGGGTCAGTCCTCCCCCCTTAGGAATCAATGGTACCCATTATGTTGATTTCCTCCATGAGATGAGGAACGTTCTGCTAAACTTGGTCCATGGTGATCCACTTACCTTGGTGCAAGAGTTTTCCAACTTTGACAACCTGATACAGCTCGATATTCTACTTGCAATTGTTCTTGATCTACTTATCCATGATCCGATCAATCATGGCTTTTTCCATGCAGTCGAGGTTCAACTCTGTTGGTGTGAGTTCTTCTGCCATGTCTAATGTGTCCAATAATGGTGGGAATTAGGACCGAAGGTGGTCCACATTTAGCACTAGATGCAAACCAAGCACTGGTGGAATACTAAGCTCGAAGGAATTTTCCCCAATAGCCTTGGTGATGGTTTATGGCCCATATCAGAGTGGTCAAAGTTTGCGTTGGGGTCCAATAAGGTGCTCCTTCTGCAAATGTAGCCAAAATTTGTCGTCCAGCTAGAAATTATGTGGCACCCGATACTGATCATGTCGCTAGTTGTACTTAGCATTGACCATGTGTAACATGTCATGGACATGTTGGCGAATTTTTTGAATGCACTCAATGAATTTATTCATCTTGTCGACTTCGGACTAGACATGAGCCGAATATGCCTGAGTAGCTGAAAATGGTATGGCCACATCAATGGGACATAGTGGCTGGAATCCCAAGCCCACCTGAAAGAGGTTGTAGCCAGTTAAGATGTGGAGAGACCAATTATAGCTGTGTTGGACATAGGGGAGGATTTCATCCCATGTGCGTGGATGCTTCGAGTTGCACATCCACGGAATGTGTAAAATCATCTTGTTGACGACCTTTGTTTGGACATCATTTTGAGGTTGGAAAGCTATGGACTTAGTGAGCTTGGTTTCTCACATCAACCAGAGAGTTGACCAAAATGTATGGAGGAACCTGTTGTACCGATCGGAGATAATGGACAGGTGGCATCCTAAGATAATGGATTGTGGCCATTATGGCATCCTGAGATAATGGACTGTGGGATCCCAAAGTGTACCCACACTCACTCAAAGAAGAGTTTAGCAGTGACTTCTGCTGTGATATTCTTCTTACAGGATGCCATAATGGCCATCTTAGAGAATTTTCGATGACCAAAAAAACACAATCATTTCCATCCTTGGTAGAATGAAGGACCGACATGTAATCGATGGAGACAAATTCCCACAGCTGAATAGGTGTAGGAAACGATGTATATAGGCCTTGCTTCTTGATGTTTGGTTTGGAAATGGTGCATGCAGTGCAGGATTGGATGTACTTCCCAAAATCATGTCGAAGGTTCGGCCAATAGAAATAATTTTGTAGTACTTCCACTATTTTATTGACCCTGAAATGTCTAATGACCCAACTTTAGTGCGCTTCCCAAATTATCTTGGCATGCTTGCTTGAAGTAACACTTAAGTGTCCCAGGTGGCATAACATTGCATCCTAGAGGTGAAAATTTGGAACTTCCTTACCCTCCAGGAGCGTCTGGTATGTGTTGCTAAATTCTGGATCACTTTTGTAGAGATGCAGCCAAACCAAAGTCTCGTGCCCACAAGAGTCAATCGAAGTGGTTAATGCCACGTTTGGCGGTCGACTAAGGTAGTATTCAACATTATTGGTTCTGCCCTTCTTGTACTTGATGCTCAAATGGAACTATTGTAGGTATGTTTCCCATTTCTGATAGCGATCGTTCTAAAACTTCCCTTGTGTCTGTGAACTATAGGGGTCGGTGATCTATGTGAATGACCGTTTCCTTCCCCAAAATGTAATGCTTTCTTTGTCGACAAGCCTGCATACTGGAATACATCTCTTTTTCATAGGTGGGATAATTTCATATTGTGTCTGAAATTGTCTTCCTATTATATACCATTGGATGCCCCTGTTGAGTAAGTACTGCCCCAATAACATAGTCAGAGGCATCTGTCTTGATCTCAAATCGTTGTTGCAAGTCTGGTTTTGTGAGCACTGGTGTAGAGAAGAGGTGAGGCTTCAACTATGAGAAAACATTCCATTGAGATTCATACCAAAATAATTTTTCTTTCGCTCCTCCCTTGGTGACTTGAATCAAAGGCCAAGTCATATGAGATAACCCCAACATGAACCTGCGCTAGAAATTGGCAAGACCTAAAAAGTTGTGGAGCTCTGTTAGAGTGGTTGGGGATGGCCAATCCTGAATGACCTGGATCTTGACTGGGTCCACAATAACCCCCCACTCATCGATAATGCACCCCAAATATTGAACCTACGTCATGCCAAAAGTTCATTCTCCAAATTGGCACACAACTTGTGTTTTCGTAGTGTTTGGAGGACCTGTCGAATGTGGTGGAGGTGCTCTTCCCAAATCTGGCTGAAGATCAGGATGTCATCTAAATGCACCACCAAAAATAAGTTAGTGAATGGTCGCAAGATGTCATCCATCAACTTCATGAAGGTTGCAGGAGCATTCTTCAACCCAAAATGCATGACTATCCATTAAAAAAGGGCCTCCTTAGCTTTAAAGGCATTCTTACACACATTAGAGGGTTTGATTGGTACCTGGTGATACCCAAACTTCAATTTAATCTTTCTTAAATGATTGGCACCCTTGAGTTGGTCCAAAAGGTCACCAATCCGTGGGATCAGATATCTATTCCAGACAATGATCTTGTTTAGTGCCCGATAGTCAATACAGAGTCTCCAAGTCCCATCCTTCTTCTGCACCAACACGATCAGGCTCCGACAGGGTGATGAACTCAGCCAAATGTGACCTTTCTATAGCAACTCCTAAATATTCCTATTTAATTTCATCATTCTCCAGAACAGAGCATCGATATATTGGTCCATTGGGTAGTGGCGCCCCTGGGGTCAGATCAATGGAATGCTTGACCTGACATTGTAGAGGCACCCCTACAGGTGAGGTGAAGATGTCCCCACACTCCATGACCTTGTGCATTTATTTCTTTTATGCGGTGGAGCCCTATCTAGAGGTCATGGCTATAATATTCTTCTTCCCCTTAGGGTGGATCATAAGGAAAAAAACTTCCCAATTTTGGAAATGAGCTTACTGCATTTCTTCACGGTTATCAAAGAGATGGAAGTAGGCAGTGCTACCTCTGGTATCCTATACAACTTATTACCCAATGAAATAATAACAATGTGAGGCCGAGACTCATACAAAGCATGTTGCTTCCACAAGTATGGTTGGCCTAATAATACATCACAAAATTCAAGAGGAGAAACATCACATAATAACTCATTCATGAAGAGCTTGATGCTGTAGGTAAGGTGACACTACTAACTGACATGAATATCCCATCCCTGGTGAAGCCACCTAATGGTCTATAGTTGTGGGCGTGTTGTGCTCGACAGACCCAGCTGCTTCACAACCTCTACTGAAATGAGGTTCTTTTGGCTCCCGCTGTCGACAATGAATTGCAATGGGGGACCTTTCACCCACATCTGGGAATGGAAGAGGCGCTCCCCCTCATTTGGATCTTCGGGTTATTCCTTCTAGATCTTGTTGGTGGAAATGGTAGCACTGGGCTCCACATCGATAATATTATTCCCTTTTTCATTCCCCTTGTAAGGTTCTAACTCAGAGTCGGAACATGCATATGATTCAGAAGCCTTCAACTCGGCCACTAGTGACTGCTTGGCTCGACACTCACTTTTGTTGTGAGTGGAGCTCTTATGGAACTCACACCACTTTCCTATGTCCTTCTTTGGCTTTGTTGTGTTGTTCTTGTGGAGATTAACATTCCCTTTCTGATTTATTTAATGTTGCTATTATGTTGAGATCGCACTATTTCTATATTACCTATTTATTATTGCGTAAGGAATATGTATGTGTATTAATGGTTGATGAATCTGCTTAAGTAATTGCATTATTGGATCTAGATCTGGTTATGTTATATGTTATTTGTGCTAAGGCAATCAATGAATCTATCTTATTATGTTAAATATTGCGCACTCTCTGTGATTCTGCTTTATTCTGTTGCACACATCTACTTATGGTTGATATAAGTCTGCATTCGATTTGCTAAGGACCTGGTTCCAGAACCCCTCCATACTGCTTCGAGTGAGACTTTGATCTGTGCAAGAAGTTCATTGCTGAAAGGGACAGTAGTTGGAGGGTTTTTTTGGTTTATCCATAAACTCTGAACTTGGGTCAAGACCCATCAAGCCAACAAGTGGTTCCATTATCGGGACTAGGATCATTTTGATGGAGATTTGATGTTGTGGCATTCTTCATGAAACAAATTCCAAGATTGGATGGATAGAAAGATCCTTGAATTTGCACTCCAAGAGAATAGAAGTACTAAGTTATCTGATGAACAATTGGTAGAGAAATATATTTATAAAGAAGTGCATGAAATATTCTTTTGTTCCTTTGTGCACGAGCTACAATAGTGGTTGTCGCGCTTAGCTGAATTCCATCACTACATAAAAGACAACGAAATCACTGAGTGGACTCCTGAATTAATCCAACAAGTAGATAAGTCTCACAATAAGATCACCCACGTGGTAGACCATTGGATCAATCACCTCTTGAGGATTTTTGACTTAATTTTTAATTGATCAATTTTTGTCATATTCTGAAGTAGAAAGAAGGTTTTTCAAAGGCCCTAGAGGTAAGTTCTTGTGCTCATTAAAATTTTTGCTAAAATTTCTATTATGTGAATGAGGTTTTTTGAGCAAACATACTGCTTAAATGCATCAAATAGGTCCAACTACACGTAGTGGAAAATTTTACCGCGGAGACTCTGAAAAAATTATCTATAGCCCTCAAAAGCCTAGATATGATAGTGAGGTTGAACCTAAAACTAGTAGCTCAAGTGACTCTGAAGAAGAAATCTCATCATACAAGAAACCCTTGAGTTTGTTTCCCACTCCATCCACTCCACTTCTGCACTCACATCACATATCATCCAATCCACCGTGCAGTCCATCTCCACCACCACCTCCACCTCCCCTTGAAGTAGATATGGTTGCATCAATGAAGTTACCTAATTTCATAGGCATTGGAAATGAGGATAGTGATCACTTCTAGTTTGTGATTGAGGCCATATCGCAGGCTCAACAAATTAACAATATTGATATTAGGAAGGCGCAATTGGCTACTGCTTTCTAGGATCTTGCATTAGATTGGTACATCAGGTACACTCAAGAAAACCCTAATGCTACCTTGGAACAAATCAAAGCAACCCTAAAAGAGAAGTTTAAGAAACCTAAGTCATACACGCAGCTGGTGACAAAAATGAAGGAGATTCTTCAGGAGTCTAATGAATCTATATGGGAGGTCGATCAGAGGTTGAAGCGCACCATCTGAGATGGTGGATTTGTTATTGATGACACCCAACATAAGGAATGGTTCATTGCTATGTTGTTCCCACATCTGTGCCAACCCTTAGATCAGAAAAATATTTCCACACAAGTTGAGGTTGTGGAGGTTAAAATTAAAATGGAGGCTACCCCAACACCTATTGCATTGGGAACTCAACAGATTCAGAATCAGTTGGAAGCCATGCATTTATAAATTCAAATCCTGCGCAAAGAAAGGGGAAAGGAGGTTTGTGTAGATGTTCGGTGTATAAAATGTAAAGCTTCTAGGCACCATAAAGATCAGTGTCCTGTCTTCAACATTTATCTGAATGCCGGAGGTCCTAGTCCGTTAAAGGTTCCTGTGTGGTGCACAATCTGTCAAATTGATGGCTTACATGAACAAATTCCAGCTTAATGATTAGAGAGTATCAACATGACTTGAAGCGGTTGTTTTGCAAATTATGTTCGTCATTAGGACACGATGAGAAGCATTGTCGCACTTTTGATATGATGTTAGATAAAGCTGAAATATATAGAATTCAGGTTGAGCCTACATCACCAGCATCCCCTTCTAGGCATCGAGGATTTCAAGGCAGAGGAAGAGGCCAAGGAGGTGGATTAGCTAGTCGAGGAAGAGGACAAGTCATTTTCTATAACTGTGGAGATGTTGGCCATTATGCGCACGACTGTCTGAATCTAGCATGAGAGTCTTGCAGGTACTATAGACAATTTTATCATTTCATAGAAGTTTTTCCTATCTTGATTGCAGGAAAAGAAGATGCAAACTCCAATACAAAATATTCATATGGTTCGTGTTGAAACCCCTAAAGAATATCCAAGTGTGAATGTGGTTACTAGGAGTGGTGTAGCCACCAATAAAGATAAGGGAAAGAAACCAACAGCTGATGTATGATCCATAAAGCACTTGAAAACAAGGAATGCTTTAATCTTCAACGCGCGAAGGAGACCTTTATTGAAGCGTGGAAGGAATTTACAGAAGGAAGTGCATCAACATTAGGAATAAAGATGAAGGAAGCAAGAGGAGATGAAGAGATCAAACCATTTCTACAAGCATGTATAAATTTATTGTGCAACAAGAAGGCAGTAGAAAATATATAGGCTTTGATAGATAATTTCACAAAGAAGGAACAACCGATGGTAGAGCAGCGACCGGTCAACAAAATATACAATAACAAGAAGAGGTGTAGGGAGATACGTATTACCACGCATATTGGTGCTTATGAAATGGACCAAGTTATCCTAGATCTGGGATCAGATGCTAGTTTTCTACCTGTTTTCGTTCCTAGAGACAGCCTAGAGTTGTGATAGACCAGTGCCTATGACATATTATATAGCAAGGAGCATATGGTATAACAAAGGGAGTTATCAATAACAATCTCTCATGATATCTCTTGTAAAACAAGGAAAATTCATCTGAATGGGACCAAGACCTTCAGAAACTGACACAGAAATAGGGATATTGCAGAGGCAACATGCAAAACTCCAATATAAAAGCAACAGACAATTCAGAGATAGCTTACTGTAAAGAGGGCCAATTCAAAAATACCTCATAGAAATAAGTTATCAGAAGATGTATGTAGTGAATGAAATATTGAGGAGATATTAGTTAACATTGAGCTGATATCCAAATACACAATACCACCATGCATGGGCTTACCAATCTAAGAATCCATACATGACAATAGCGTTTTAAAAACACCCTCCCAAAGAAACTAATATAGCAGAAATACGGTTTAGATGAATAGTGGAACAGAATATCATGCATGAGCCATATTTAAAGCGCTTGACTAATCCGAGCATGGGTATCAACTAGGATAAATCCATACCAAGGATCAGTGAGCCACTCGCATTCCAAAACATGATACAAGAAAAATGGGTGAAATGAAATGATCTATTTAAATAACACATAAGAGAAAGTTACAGACTATGAAATACCAAAGACCAGAATTCTCTTTAACAAATGGAACTCCTCCTCACTGAGACCCTATGGGCTCTGAGCCTTCATACAAGAGTTTTACAAAATGTATACAAAAATCCTTTCACTGCATCATTTTCTGATAAAATCTAGAACCCTAAATCATCTGTTTTTCGGGAGCTTTATAGGGGAACAAGAAAGCTCGAAAAGGAGTAGGTGATGATCAATTAATTTTCCTAATTAAAACAAGATGGCTGAAACGTACACGCCCATACTGTTCGATAACTTGGTAATTTTGTTTGTACTCTGTGGCCTGCTAACTGAAATAAATGCACCGGGTAGAAATCTCTCCTAGACACGGCAAAGCGGTAAAATCACATAAACATTCCATCCTTTCCTAAAAGAAAATGGTGCTGAAAAGAAAGCCTTGAGGTATTTCATCTGTGAATGGTACCCTTTGCCTTCTAAACCCTGGACTATGACTGAACATCTTCAATGTTGAACGTTGAATTCCTTGATCATTCACTGATATTTCTCTTCTGCTCCATTAATATCTTCATCTGCAAAATCGGCGCCTTGAATGTCCCTGGGAGGTTTGACAGAGTTTAAATCTGTTCTTTTAATGGCAGTCTTGTCAGCATACCTTCCCAAGCCTTTCTTCATAATTCGTCTCTGAAAAATGCTCCTTTGACGTGCTCTCTATCACAGTAATAAAGACTGTGAATCATGATAGTTTCCCGCCGTTGTAAACCTACAAAACACAAAAACCTGTTAGGAAAACGACGCATGGGGATGGTGGATGCAGGTGGTGAAATGACGGAATAGTGCGGGACGATGGTGAAAAGTGCATAGACATGGCGGAGAAATGCTTCGGCAAAGGTTGGAGGAGTGTATAAATTTAACATAGACAGTGGACATTTGACCTTTGAATAGGAATATGTAGGGGAGACAGACGAATGTACGACGGGAGCACATGGAATGACGACGTGGAGATACGGGGTCAATGGCGTGGCGTGGGTTAAATCTAGACCGTTCGATCTCAGGAGGATATCGACGGTGGAAAACGTATCGTAGGGCAATGAGACAGTGGGCCAGGGGCACTATTGACTAGGATTAACTTCCGCACATCTTCGGAGTGCGATGACCGTTGGATGAAGAGCCCCAGATCGAACGGTGGATATGAATATCGCGTCGTATCTTTTTCCAAACAATAACGCGCGATGGAGAGCGGTTTTTGAGCCATACGCTGAGACACGTGACAAGAAATGTATGGAATCGCTCCGAATTGAGGAATATCGCCTGCCTCTGAAAGGCGGTGCAATAGAAACCAGGCGGGTTTTGCACAGTGAGCGGGTGTGGGGACCACCGGGGCATATAGACTCCGGGCCGTTGATTTTATGGTTTGATCGGACGATATTCAAGCGGGCTACAGGCGCAATAGAGATGAACGAATGCCTTCCGATTTGTATAGATGGACCGCTCAAAATGCACCCGATATACATTTGATAAGCACCCTTCGGGCTGGCGCCTGGTTTAGTGCCTGGGTTACATGGAGGAAAAGATTAAAAGGGCTAGGGCCGAAGGGGATAGGCCTTATATATTTTTCAAATGTGAACTTTGAGCCTTTTATAATGTAATGTGGAAATATAGGAAGGTAACGATAAGCAGAATATGGATTTATCAAGGCAAAAAGAGGTTTTGAAAGGTTTAAGCAAGGATGTTTATCAAAATTTCAATAGGATGCTGATATGATCAGCATTGGCTCCACCTGGGGACGGCACGTTCATCCCTGAGCGTGTCGAGAACTTCGCAGACCCTCTGATAATATTCTATGCAAACTCTGCTCTTCAGCACTTCTACCTTTCCTTTCCACAATTCTTCAAGATACCCACATTATTTCAAACAAGAGTAAAAAAAAACTAATATACAGTATAATACATCAGGCCATCTCTGCCTGAATTAGAACTGGAAGTAGGGTTTAAGAAACTAACCATTCACAGGGGCATCAAGAAAGTCACCCTGTAAATTTTCCAACTTGAAAGTATTGTTACCTCCCTGTTCCACAATCTTGAAAGGACCAAACCAAAGTGGATCGAATTTACCATGTTTTCCTTTTTCAGCCCTCCGGATGTCCCATCTGAGTACCAGATCACCAATCTACAGATTCCTACCTTTAGCATGCTGATCAAAAGGTATTTCATCTTCTCTTGATACTCGGTTAGCCTTTTATTCACCTGATTGCGTGTTTCTTCCAATTCGACCAGCTAGTTTATTCTCCTGATCATATCATCAGGCTCTTCTTTACTTTCCTGCATGAATCAGGCTACTGGTAGGGCTAATTGAATAGGAAATATTTTTGCCCTCCCATATACTAATTCATATGGGGATTTTCCAGTTGCTCTCTTGCTGGTAACTCTATTGGCCCACAAAGAAAATTTCAACTGGGAATCCCAATTTCTCTGATTTTCATTTATAGCCTTCTTCAATGCCCTTACCAGGGTTTTATTGGAAGACTCTACCAAGCCATTTCCCTGTGGATAATAGTTTGTAGAGTGACTTAGTGTGATGTTATACTGCTGACAGAAGCTTACAAACTTTGTAGACTTGAAGGCCTATGCATTATCAGTCACTATTCTGGCAAGGCATCCAAACCTAGATATGATGTTTTCCTCCATGAATTTTATTATCACAGTATCTGTAGTGTTCCTCGTAGGTATGGCTTCCACCCATTTTGTGAAATAATCGGTGGCAGTTGAAATCCACTTATGCTGGCCACTTGATGGAGGATGTATTTCACCTATAAAATCGATTCCCCATTCTCTGAATGGTTCATCCACGTGCACAGGAATCATGGGCAGAGGTGCCAACTTCTGCCTTTCAGCAAATTTCTGACATTTCTCACATGCTCTTGCCCGGGAAAAAACATCTCCAAAAAGCTTGGGCCAGTAGAAACTAGCTTTCAGGATTTTATGAGCAGTGGCCCTCCAGCTATAATGACCCCCACAGATCCCTTCATGAAATTCAGCTATAATACTTTCTACCTCATCCTCTGTGAGACGCAGGAGTAGGATGCCTGAGGGATCTCACCAGTATAGCCGGCCATTGGTGACTATGTACTTCTGTGATTTTAATCTTATCATTCTGTATTTAGCCTTATCACAACTTGGTGGGCAGCTGAGTGTGAGGAGATATTCTACTATCTCTTTGTACCACTGACTGGTGAGGTACTTTATATGTGTTTCCGGAGTAGCTACCCCAATTCCCTGTCGCTCTTCTTTCTCTTCAGATTCCTCACCTGCTATAATGGACATGTTTATACCCAGAGCTTGATAGTTTGACTCAGATAATATTTTAGCAAGCCCTTGTCCTTTGATCAGCTTAATAGGACGGATGTCTAATTCATACTCTTGTATCTTAGCAATGCACTTCCCCCTTTTTCCTTCACTATCCCCCTAAATAAGAATATCTTTTACAGCGGCTGCAGGCACAAATGCAGTGATATGGGACTGCAAGATATATATGTGGAATGCTTTGAGGGATTTTACTAGGGTGTATGCTTGCTCTTCTAATATGTTGTATTTTAATTATGCATCACGGAGCACCTGACTGAAGAAGGAAATGGGCTGCTCGTACCCCTCCTCATTTTTCTGCAATAAAACTCCTGCTATTGTATGAGGTGATGCAAAAGAAAAGATCATGAAAGGTTTAGCATAATCTGGCCCAACTAGCACAGGGGCTTCTGCAAAAGCATTTTTTATCCTGATAAATGCCTCTCGTGATTCGTGGGACCATTTAACTTCATTATCTTTCTTCAGCATGTCCGTTATATGTCTAACTATTTCAGCATAGTTAGGAATAAACCTTCTCAGGAAATTAATACGCCCTAGGAATACTTGCACTTCCTTCTTATTTCTGGGAAGAGCAATACCATTTATAACCTCTAACATCTTAGGATCTATCTTCACCCCATCTTTAGTCACAATGTGTCCCAAAATTTTTCCCTCTTCTAATGCAAATAAAGACTTTTGAGGATTTAGAGAGAGACCATACCTTCTGCATTTATCAAAGGTTCTACGCAGATGTTCAATGTGCTCAGTATCATTCTTTGAAAATACAGTGATATCATCAAGGTAGACTACCAGAAATTTATCTTGCTCTCCAACAAAAGCAATGTTCGTGGCCCTCTGAAAAGTGTCCCCTGCATTAATCAATCCAAAAGGCATCCTGGCATACATAAATGTACCCCATGGTGTGGTGAAAGCAGTCTTATTTTGATCTTCTGGAAATACAGCCACTTGGTTATAACCAAAGAATCCATCCATCATTGACATCCTAGAAGCTCCAACCACCTTCTGCAGGATGTGATCCATTTTAGGCAGTGGATAATTATCCTTTAAGGATGATCTGTTTAAATTTATAAAATCCACACACAGCCTTATTTCTCCATTCTTATTCCGGACAGGAACTAGGTTTTCCACCCATTCAGAGTACCTCAATGGTACAATTATTTTGGCCTTTAACAGCTTCTTGATTTCCTTCTCAATAGAGGGAAGTAGCAAGGGATTTATTTGTCTGAGTTTCTACTTATGAGGCTTTTCATCTCCCTTCAGTGGAATTTTGTGTTGCATAATACTGATATCAAAAGTTTTCAAGTCCTGATAGGGCCATGCAAATACATCTCTGTAAGACTGAAATAATTTCTGATATAGCTTTTTATATTCTCCAGGGATCTTCCTGGATAGTTTTACAATTTTGGGGTCAGCTTCAGTACCAAGATTCAGGTCTTCTACCTTATTTTATTCTACCACTTTTCCTGGCTGAAGTGGGACATCATTCTTATCAAATAATCTTTTTAGAGGCACCAACCCTCTAGGTATAATGTTTCCCTTTAACTGCAACACTTTATTACCTGCCACTTTATCCTCCCAATTTCTTTCTGAAGTATCTTCAGACTCACCTCCTTCTTTAGCATCAATCTTCATATTGGAGAATTCTACTACTGTTTTCAGGAATCTCTTCATTTTTTCTTCATCCTCAAATACTTGCCAGTGTTTGATGTTATCTAGGATTGATGGTCGATAACGCACCTCAACTTCATATCTTAAAAGAGGGTTCTGAGGTGGACAAAATGTACTGGCGGCCACAGCAAGGGAATCAGCCATCCTATTCTGTTCTCGGGGCATGAACTGGATATTAAATGCCAGGAAAAAATTCTCCACCATGTCCCAAACTTCATTCCTATAAGCCCTCAGTCGTGGATGTTTGGTTTGACACTGATTCCTGACTTGTTTAACCACCAGTTCTGAATCTCCCAGAACTTTTAAGCTTTGTATGTTCATGTTCCTGGCTGTCTTCAATCCTAACATAAGTGCTTCATATTCAGCCACATTATTAGTAGCTTCGTATTCTAGCTTGAAGGACAATGGAACCCATTTTCCGGTAGGATAAATCAATAATATTCTAGCTCCATTACCTTCTTTTGAATTTGCTCCATCAAAATGAAGTGTCCAGATTCATGTTTCATGGCTCTCTAAGGGTTGCTCAGTCTTGATCTGACAGAAGGATGGTTCATGAGCATAATCTTGATCCTCTTCCAGCATCAAGCATGAGAATTCTCCTTCTTTACTGTAGACCGGTGAATTTACAAAGTTTTCAGCCTTAGTCACCATCTTAACAAATCTAGTTTCCCTGTATAATCTCCTCTCCTGGCCACCAAAAACTGGGATAGTGGCATATGTTAAATCTAGCTTAATAGACCCACCAATTTTTGTTCCCCGGGATCTTGACAATAACATGCCAAAGCGAGCTGGGATGTCAGCCACCACTATGTCCATTACCACACTTTTTGCTGGGATTTGGGCCAAATTGACCACCAAATCCTTGATCATCCCCAAGCATTTAACTCTTTTGGAATCAAATGAATAGAGGTATTTGTATTAACGGGTAATTTGTAATCCTAGTTGTTCCATGACTGAAAAAGGCAATAGATTATGGGAAGCTCTAGAATCTAGCATACAATTATGTAATAGCAGGTCATGAATCACTAGAGACACATAAAAGGGAGGAGTAGAAGCATCTAATTCCTCAACATGTGGACCAAAGACAACCATGGGTCTTTCTTCTTGAAGGTTGAGACTATCTGGAGTGAGTATAGCTTTTGGAGGGAGCATGAAAGAGGTGACTTGGGATTGATAGGTAGGTTGCTCTAATAGCTCAGTCAAGGGGACTGGGATTTTGACTTTCTCAAGTTCCTTTTGCAGACTGAAAATAGGAGAGGACTTCTCTATTACAACCTCTTTTGACTCTTTATTTTCAGCCGAGGATTTAACTTCTTTTGACTCAGATTTGGTATTAGGTGGAATGACTACTTTTGAAGAGGAAGGAATTTTTTCATTAGACTGCAAAGGTTTGTTTAGAGGGCCCTTACCTTTGTCTGTGACTTTCTGCACTGTTGATTCTTTATGAGCAGGTGCTTCCTTCTAGGGAGACTCCTCTTCTTGATCTTGAGTACGAGTCATCTTCCTAGAAGATCTGAGATAATATCTTCTATTGAACTGTGCTTGCATGAAATCAGCAAATTGTTTACAATAATGATAAATTTCTGCTTCTTATGTGTCTCTGGTCTTTTCTTCTTCTTGCAGTGGGCACTCAGCTCCATCATTTCCCTACAAAGGGCATTCTTCTCCATCACTATTTGAAAAAGCAAGATTTGAATCCTCCAGTCCATAAGCAGTGTCTTCAGTAGCATCATCTACTGGACCCTCCAGGTACAATGGGTGTGGTACCTGATCCTGTTGCTCCTTTTCTTCCCTTGGAAATATTTGCAGGGGTGGTTTCCTATACTGAGGATTGTAACCTCTGTTTTGAGCATTGTGGAAATTCTTGGGGGCCAAATTCTTGGTCTCCAATTCAAGCTTGACCAGTTTACTAGAGAGGTTCTTAATCACTTTGTTCATTTCTTCAATTTTGTCATTGGCTAAGTCTCTATCTTGGTAGGAGGTAGATACCTCTGATTTTCTCCTTCTTCTAGTATCTTGTTCAGATCTTCCCTTTGATTTTCCAGTGGAGGAAAATTTTTCTTCCAACTCTAGTGCATCTAACTGAGCATCATCCAGAGTAGCAGGCTTTCTTTCTCTGAGAGAGAAACCAAATTCTGAATCAAAAGATGCTACAAAAACAACTTTAGCAGCAGTTTGATGAGGTTTCATCTCAGCAGGAAGATTCAAATACAATTTATTAAATATCATGATAAATTCTGACACCCCTTCATTATGTATTTTCTTGAGTGTATTGAACTCAGTAAGACAATGTCCATGGTCTTTCTTCTCTCCCCATTTTCTGGGAAAAGTATCTTCCATTATTTCCAAAGTGGTAATAGAACGACCTGCCAATGTCTTAAACCATTTTCAAGCTTCACCGTTCAGAGATTGGATGAACAGCCTTATAACCACATCTAAATGTTCCACATTAAAATTCTCTGCAAAAGCACAGAAAACCTCAAGATGTTTTTGAGCATCAATCTCATTTTCCCCATTGAATCTGGGTAAAATATTCAAGTAATCTTGAGGCATATCATTCAACACTTGGGGTAATGCCAGAGGAGCATATTTATTTAGCAACAACCCTGGAACATTTGCCATTGGAAGGAGTGGAGGTAGTGCAATAGTTTGATGAGTAAAAGGAGGAGGAGGTGGAAGTGGGGTATGAATAACAATGGGAATGTAATGAACAGCAGCCTGAGGTGTTGAGGGGAATAATGGTCTATTAACAGCAGATACTTCAGTGACTTCTTTGAACTCTTCAACCTCAGGAGTAGGGTGAAAATAATCTTTAATTCTGACACCTCCTCAGGGTGGACTATCTGAATAGTAATAATCGGTATCTCCCATAGTGGAGTTGGGATCTGGCACTTGAGCTTCTTGAGAAGAATAGTATGGGAAGTCTTCTATAGACAATTCATGGATTTCAGAGTGGACTAATTTTATTTCCCTCCAATTTCTTCTATGTATGATCTTTTCAGGGTCAGACACTGAAGGTGTCTTTGGCTTAGACGTATCTGACCTCAGGTGTGGCTTATGAGGAGCCAGGACTGAAAATAGATTTATCAAATAACCAAATGTGGAGTCGCCAAGGTGAGGGATCTACAACTCTCAACTCTCCATACTCACCTACTTGAAGAGTGAATTAGGTTTTTTCGAGGCCCAGGGATTTTAATTTTCTCAACTTCGGTCCCCGACAACGGCGCCAAAAATATGTTGTCGTTCCTAGAGACAGCCTAGAGTTTTGATAGACTAGTGCCTAGGACATCTTATATAGCAAGGATCATATGGTATAATAGAGGGATTTATCAATAACAAGCTCTCATGCTATCTCTTGTAAAACAAGAAAAATTCATCTGAATGGGACCAAGACCTTCAAAAACTGACACATAAATAGGGATATTGCATAGGCAACATGCAAAACTCCAATATAAAAGCAACAGACAATTCAGAGACAGCTTACTGTAAAGAGGGCCAATTCAAAAATACCTCACAGAAATAAGTTATCAGAAGATGTATGTAGTGAATGAAATATTGAGGAGATATTAGTTAACATTGAGCTGATATCCAGATACACAATACCACCATGCATGGGCTTACCAATCTAAGAATCCATACATGACAATAGCGTTTTAAAAACACCCTCCCAAAGAAACTAATATAGCAGAAATACAGTTTAGATGAATAGTTGAATAGAATATCATGCATGAGCCATATTTAAAGCGCTTTACTAATCCGAGCATGGGTATCAACTAGGATAAATCCATACCAAGGATCGGTGAGCCACTCGCATTCCAAAACATGATACAAGAAAAATGGGTGAAATGAAATGATCTATTTAAATAACACATAAGAGAAAGTTACAGACTATGAAATACCAAAGACCAGGATCCTCTTTAACAAATGGAACTCCTCCTCACTGAGACCCTATGGTATCTGAGCCTTCAAACAAGATTTTTACAAAATTTATACAAAAAGCCTTTCACTACATCATTTTCTGATAAAATCTGGAACCCTAAATCATCTGTTTTTCGGGAGCTTTATAGGGGAACAAGAAAGCTCAAAAAGGAGTAGGTGATGATCAATTAATTTGCCTAATTAAAACAAGATGGATGAAACGTGCACGCCCATATTGTTCGATGACTTTGTAATGTTGTTTGTACTCTCTGGCCTGCTAACTGAAATAAATGCACCGGGTAGAAATCCCTCCAAGACACGGCAAAGCGATAAAATCACATAAACATTCCATCCTTTCCTAAAAGAAAATGGTGCTGAAAAGAAAGCCTTGAGGTATTTCATCTGTGAATGGTACCCTCTGCCTTCTAAACCCTGGACTACAGCTGAACATATTCAATGCTGAATGTTGAATTCCTCGATCATTCACTGATATTTCTCTACTGCTCCATTAATATCTTCATCTGCGAAATCGGCGCCTTGAATGTCCCTGGGAGGTTTGACAGAGTTTAAATCTGTTCTTTTAATGGCAATCTTGTCGGCATACCTTCCCAGGCCTTTCTTCATAATTCATCTCTGAAAAATGGTCCTTTGACGTGCTCTCTATCACAGTAATAGAGACTGTGAATCATGATATTTTCCCACCGTTGTAAACCTGTAAAACACAAAAACCTGTTAAGAAAACGACGCATGGGGATGGTGGATGCAGGTGGTGAAATGACGGAATAGTGTGGGAAGATGGTGAAAAGTGCAGAGACATGGTAGAGAAATGCTTCGGAAAAGGTTGGAGGAGTGTATAAATTTAACATAGACAGTGGACGTTTGACCTTTGAATAGGAATATGTAGGGGAGACGGACGAATTTACAACGGGAGCACGTGGAATGATGATGTGGAGATACGGGGTCAATGGCATGGCATGGGTTAAATCTAGACCGTTCGATCTCAGGAGGAGATCGACGGTGGAAAACGTATCGGAGGGCAATGAGACGGTGGGCCAGGGGCGCTATTGACTAGGATTAACTTCCGCACATCTTTGGAGTGCGATGACCATTGGATGAAGAGCCCCAGATCGAACGGTGGATATGAATATCGCGCTATATCTTTTTCCGAACAATAACACGCGATGGAGAGTGGTTTTTGAGCCGTACGCTGAGACACGCGGCAAGCAATGTATGGAATCGTTCCGAATTGAGGAATACCGCCTGCCTCCGAAAGGCGGTACGATAGAAACCGGGTGGGTTTTTCACAGTGAGCGGGTGTGGGGACCACCAGGACAGATAGACTCTGGGCCGTTGATTTTATGGTTTGATCAGATGGTAGTCAGGCGGGCTACGAGAGCAATAGAGATGAACGAACGTCATCCGATCTGTATAGATGGACGGATCAAAATGCGCCCGATATACATTTGATAAGCGCCCTTCGGGCTGGCGCCTGGTTTAGTGCCTGGGTTACGTGGAGGAAAAGATTAAAAGGGCTAGGGCCGAAGGGGCTTGGCCTTATATATTTTTCAAATGTGAACTTTGAGCCTTTTATAATGTAATGTGGGGATATAAGAAGGTAAAGATAAGCAGAATATGGATTTCTCAGGGAAAAAAGAGGTTTTCAAAGGTTTAAGCAAGGATGTTTATCAAAATTTCAATAGGATGCTGATATGATCAACACTACCTAAGAAAACATGGCAACACATGGGAGAGCCAAAGCTGAAGTGGTCTACCATTCAATTGCGCATGGCCAATTAGCTAAAGATCATTTCTGTAGGGAGGCTATCACAAGTTATGGTCAGTATAGAAGGTGTTAAGGTGATGGAAAACTTTGAAGTCATCCAAATTGTAGATGATACTAATCCCTATCCTGCGTTGCTAGGATTGGATTGGGCCATTGACATGGATGATGTTATCAATCTAAAGAAAAGAAGAATGGAATTTGAGAGCAATGGAGTCAGTTTAATCATTCCTCTAGATCCTGAAGAAAGACAAAGATATACTAAACCAATGTGTGTTGAGGATGAGATTGATCAAATATATAAGCTAACCTTGCGTGAAGAAGACTGGATTAATCCAACAGCAGATGGGAATCTTAAGTGGGAGAAGGATATCTCTTGTTTTTTAAACTCTGATGGAGAACTAGAAAATTGGAAAAACCGGTTACATGAGGTGTCTGCATTACGCTGTAATCGCGTGATACGATCTCTACGATGTATAACATCTGAGTTACGTGATTTTCCGCATTATGATGGATTAACTTATATAAACATGTTTATAGGAGAGCTTGAATGGACGGTTCCTGAAGGATAGAGATTCCATGCTTTGGATCTTGGCTTGCACGCTACACCAGTAAGATGGTGGGAAACACATAAGGAGAATATGGGAAATTGGGAGGAGTGTGCACACATTATGAGGCTATGGTTTGAATGTCCAGTTACTAAAATGGAATATGTATACTCTGGTAAAGAAGATCCATGCAGAAATTTGGCAAGATGGAATCAGATATGGGGTGTATATCCAAGACTTGAATGGTTCCATATGCTTATTCACATGTTGGGAAAGGTGTCTACTGAATGGTATTTGGAGACAGAGCTGCGTAGAGGCACTAGTGAATGGTCTACGCTGACATAGAGTTTTATTCTCACATTTAGCTTTCAGAATGGATTTGATACGATTGGCCAAGCTTTGATTCCAGAAATCGTGAATGCACTTCTAAAGGAGACTGTGAGCTGTAGACAATTGGAAATTATGGACTCTAGGGAACAACGCGCAGTCTCTAGAACTTTCATTTCTCCCCCTTCAAAGTCAGACAAGTAAGCTCCATGATGAGCCCTGTGGGATATTACAAGAAGCACATTCCAAAGTATGATTTCATAACTACGCCCATGATTCAATTACTCCAAAAGGGTGTGACATTCCATTGGGATGACAAATGTCAAAAAAATTTGTAGTTGTTGAGAGATGCGAAGGACACTACTTGATATGCTTTGAATTACCTGGTCAACAAGTCTGTGTTGGAGGGGACAATCTGCATATGGTCATCTTTATCTCTGGAGTATATGTGTAGACAAGAGTGACGCGCGTGTGGTGGCTGCGCGAGGAGGTTGACTGAGTCGTAGAGGTGTCAAAAAATAGTCGTTGGAACAGTAAACTGGAAAATACAGATTTATTCCCGTTTTTTGGAGCATCGAGGTTGCATTTAATGGAGGTATTTTTCCATATTTGGGACCGTTTTGTTAGTAATGGAGACTCCTTAATGCAAAAGGAGCCATTGAATATGCGCCACAAGTATAAATATGACCTATGGGGTTGCAATAGCTCCCTTTTCTTTCTGAGTGAATTATTTTCCTTGAGCTCCTTGATTTCCACTACAGTCGTTGTGTCTATGTCTAGTTTGGATCCAGGGTTCAAGGATGCGTTGAGTCGAGCAAGGTTGGGCTATGCTATTCTTGAAAAAATGACAACCATAAGACCAGGAGATGACCCTACTGTGCCTGAGGTCCCCATTGTTGAAACACCTGTGCCCTCCAAGACTAAGAAGGGGCGGTAATCTAGTACGCGCAACTCTCCAAGGGAGAAGTCCCCAAGGCAACGCTCTTCTGCGGATGGGAAGCTGAAAAGAGATATGTCTGAGGAACCTGAAACCATTGAAGAAGGAGAGGAGGATGTGGTTGAAGTGGCCCCATTCTTGCAGCTTCCCAACTATGTTGCACCACACAAACATCATTATGAGTACCTAAGGACCTGGAGAAGGTGCGTGCAGACATCCAGATTCTATTGATCCTTGAGAATGTCCCAATGGAAGGGGACATGTTGGCTGAAAACCCGTAGCTCCAATTTGATGATTGGGACATTGTAGATGTAGAGGAATTCCCAGAGCTTGCGCCAAAGCTATACCTTGATCATATTACATATGAATGAGGCATTTTGCGGCTCGAGCCAAAAATATGGGTGCTAGGTTTTCACAAGACAGGCCTGCTCAATTTACTCCAGATCCCTCATTTTGGGCGCAACCCCATAAATGATATTTGCATCAAAAAAATTCTGGCACTTGTACATGATGATGAGCTGTGGTTGGGATAGCACATCCCTATTGATTCTGATCTGATCCATAGGATCACAGGTCTTCCTGCTAAAGGTGTTGACCCTATTTTTGATTTCAACAGTAAGGCGCAGGAGAAAACCGTCGCGAACCAAATCAAAAAAAAATATAACGTCATGTGGAAGAGCTGAGGTTTTGTTGTTGATGAAATTAATGACCCAGTCATGCACTTTGGTAAGATCATCTTAGAGGTGCCCAAGCACGTTATTGCGCTCGCTGGACAGTGTGAGAAGGGGGTGATTTATAACTGGTCTAGCTATCTCTGTAAATAATTCCTTGAAAATGTGTGCGAAGCACAGGAGTGTAAAAATTATACAATATGTATGTATATCTTGGATTCACCCGATATAATAATATGATAAAGTTAAATACTGAATCACTTCTACAAATCTTTGTGGAATTAAAAACACAATCGCTAATTGCATAAGCATGAAGAAAGATCAATCACACACAACACAGATAATTTCCCGAGGAAAGCTTAGAGCTAAAAACCCCACTATCTTCTATTGTATATTATATCATGGATCATGAAACAATTACATACAAAACTCCAATCACAAGAGCTCTCAGTACATCAACTAATTGTCTCACACTGTCATACAAAAATTGACAAATCCCTTAGCCAATTTACTGTCTCCAGACAACCTGCCTCCACTGCACAATCCCTGCTGAAAGCAATCCCTAAATTGATGCCTTCTTGCCTGCCTTGACTGCGCAATCCTCATGGGCACATCCAATGTGTGTGTGCTTGCATGTGTGTAAGCGGATAATGTCATAATTGATAGTTTACTTCCCTTTCACCTTGTTACACTAAAAACTATCACCTTGACATTCTGCTAACTGTATGAGCTCATTAACACTCGTACATACCTCCTCTGCAAGTCTTACAACCTTTACTCCTCATGTCAAGCCCTGAAACAAGAAGAAAAACCCTAAAAACCTCTGAAAGAATGGGTACGCATGTAACATGAAGCCTGCATGCGTTCCTGGCTTGGGTACGCAGGTAATGCATGGCTTACCTACGTTCTAGAATGCATTTTTCCTTTGGAATGCCTGCGTACCCCCTCCAAACTCAAAAAGGCAAGAAATTAAAGTTAAAAAGTTGGTTTGAGGTCAATTCTGGAAGGTTCTAGATGAGAATTTTTGGGGATGAGTACGCTTTGATAAGGTGCATGTATCCCTCACCTTAAGGAACTAATCCCTTGATGTGAGGATTCTATCCCTTTGAAGGAGGATTCTATCCCTTCAAAGGTGGAATCCTAACCTCCTCATCTACTCTATAAAAGGAGGCATTGGGTAGCCTCAAAGGGAGTTCAAGTTTTATGGGTGATTGAGTTGAAGTGTTGTTGAGATTTAGACTTCTTTCTGGTGAGATTTTGAGAGGAAATATCACATACCTCTTATGCTCCTGGAGGAAGAGTGCAAGACTTATCAAAGTAGAGGAGACTCCTGCTTTGGACCCCGGGAAGGTCTTTCGAACATCAAGGCTAAGGTTGTAAGGTTCTTCTGTTATTTTAATATTAATACAATCAAGTTTTGTTTTTCTCAATAAATTGTCGTTCGATTGTTTATTTTAATAAATTGTCGTTTGATCATTTATTTCATAGATTCCTTGATCACTATGATAGGTATGTTTTATAATTATTTTTTATACAGGTGCTATTTAATATTTTCTTGTTTTTGATTGCAGGTCGGCAAAAGACGACACTTTCTTGTGACAAAAGAACTCTTGTTGCGACGAAGGATTATTGATGCGACGGAAGCATTACGACTGCAAATAAGCATTTGGATCTAAGGTAGGATCGACACCTTCATAGCATTTATTTGTAAAACGGATATATTTAGAGAAAGACAAACTTAGTTGTTCGTTTGTTGCTAGATTGTCTTCTGACACTAGGGAGATTGATCTTGTTCGCAAGATCGATTTATCCGGCCAACAAATTGGCAACTCCACTGGGGAAGAAACTTGTTGTTTTTGGTTCTATTTTATTTTGATTTGAGGAAAATTTTTTCCTGGTTTTTGATTGATAGACATCTGCCTGGGTAGCTTAGGTTTTCTCTGTTTTTGAAAATCTTGAAATCTTTTATGTTTTTCCTTAATTTTTCTAGGGACCGCACTTTGTCTTTTTGCACAGTGCGGGCAATTTCGCACTTTCCTTGAGTAAACAGTGCGGGACCGCACCTGTTACTTCTGGAAGCCTGCAGACCCTATTAAAATTTTGAAAAACTCCAGATTTCTTTTTTCAGTTTATCTTTATTTTTTATTTTGAGTTTTTAGTATCTGCCCAGATTGATGATTGTTTCTGTCAAAATCTTTTTGTGAATGAATTCCAGCAGTATTGGTGTTTTGATGATTTTCTAACAAGTTTTGTGTTTTGGATTGCTTTTCACTTGGTCTTTGTAGTGATTCAAAGCATTGGCAGTTTGAATTACCTCAGATTAAATTGGTCTTTTTTCTTTTTTGCTGAGTCTGACCTGATTGTGAAATCTATCCTTTATTGAGAAATAGATCTACTTGTTTCTTTGCAAATCTTCTGAAAAAAAAATTTGTTATATGTTTTTGGAATTTCATTTTTTATAAAAAACATATCTGAGTGTTTTTTATCTGTTTTTTATTCTGGACAAATAGATCCTTAGTTTGCTGAATAACTAAGTAAAATATTCTTCAAAAATATTAAAGCTTTTATTCAATTAAATTTTTAAATTTTGTAGATCTCGAAATTAGTTTTATAGTTTTGAGTGCTTTTAAAATTTGTAGATTTCTTTTGAAGGAAAATTGTTTTGTAGTTTAAAGTTTTTGAAAGTGAAAGGATTTGATTCTGAGCTTTGATAATCTGTCTCGTTCTGAGTTATTTTTGAAAAGACAAAAATATTTTCTTTTGGTTATTCTTTATGTTTGAAGAAAGAAGTGTTTCTTAAAAGAATTGCATTCTCGAACTCTTTCTTTAGTTAGAATTTCATTGAAATAAAATGAATTGATTATCATTATTAGGTGCATTTTTAGTATTTTTGGAAGTCGAGTCTTCACACCATCAGAGTTTCATTTCATACCTATTGACTTAAGAAACAGCTCATAAAAGTAACGCTTAATTAAAATTCATCTAGCAATCTTTTTATTTTCTAGGGCTCTTATCACCAACATAGCTTAGGCTAGTATCTTGGAGTAGGGAGTAATTAAATCTCCAAGATAGTAAAAACAAACAAGTAGACAAATCTTGCGGTAGGGAATAAATCCAATTGTAATTTGTATAATCTGGGAAGCTTCTCTTAAAGAAGTCAATCACGAGATCATGTCTGAACCTTTGAGACAATCAATTCTGTTTCATTGGGGAAGATAGAAGATTTTGCGCGTATTACAAACGGTAAACCTCGGATTAACCATTGTCGAGGAGCCTGGGGTCACTTGTCGGTAAACCTCGGATTGACCATGTCGAGGAACCTTCAAGGGGATTGAGCTTTGTTACTCTGCCCTTGCACGTGGGATCTGATCGTAGACTTTTCCCCCAGTTATATTTGTTACTGCTAGTAACCTTAGTGTCCAAAACTTAAGATTATTTCCTAAGGTGACGGTGAAGGAAATATCTCACTGTACCTGGAGCAGACGTCAACTAGACTCACTTGGATTCTCTGGGGGGTTCTCTTCACTCGAGATGGTTTTGTGAAGAAACTTGTGCTCGTCTGTTTCATTAAGCAGGTTGTTGGGGTAACTGTTCCAACCACCCTTTCTGTATTAAATTCTATGATGTTGGATTTCATCACCAACTAGTGTTTTTAGTGCGGGAATTTACTGTTTGTGTGTGGTTTGACTCCTAGATTTGATAGCGCGTGTTAATTTGTTTGTTTTTACTTTTAGAGACCATAGGTGTGAATTGTGAATTTTAATTGTTAGGTGTGAATTGTTAATTGTTAATTTTAGTTTTTAATTTGTTAATAAAATTCACTGAAGTTGAATATAATGGCAACTGTTCCGGAATTTACCAACCAAGGAATCCCTCTTAGTGAGAATCCTAGTACTTTTCCTTGCTTTGGAAATTTTGGTCCTCCTTATATGGCTACTTTGTCATTACCTGGATTTACAATAGGTTTACCGATATGGTTATTTTCAACTTCGTTGGCCCCCAATACTCCAATTGTTCCACCTCAACTGGATGCTTCACCTCAACAGAGTTCACCATCTCAACATCACCAACCTTCTGTTGACCCTTTACCTTCTTTTCCTAATATTTCTTCGTCCATTTCTTCCTCTTCACTTGGTAAAAGCCTTGACACTAGTAACCAGGTGGCTAAGAAGAAGAAGAAAGGGAAGAATAAGAAGAAGAAGAAGAAGCAAGATAAGAAAGAAGTCAACCAACCAACCATGGTTGTAAGTGTTAGTTGTGTTGGGGAAACCTCCAACATGCATCGTAAACCCAAATACCCTTGCAGGCTTTGTAAGGGTGACCACTTCCTTATCAATTGTCTCGGTATTCCAAAGGTCTTAGAAGTATGGTTAGAAAAATCTCATCAAATTTCCATTGATCCATCAACCAGTGATAGTCAGGTTCCTGGGAAAAAGGGTAAAGTTAGGTTTCCTTGTAAGTTATGCAAAGGGATTCATCAAACTCACATTTTCCCTCACATGGATGAAGCCTCAAAATTGTTGGAAAACCTTATTGTTCCACAACAAGAATTTCCAACTGGTTACCGTAAACTTTCTCCCAACCTACCATCAACTGACGGAGTGATTGATCTAATTTCAAGTACAGTTGATCTCACTCTTCCATTGGAGAGTGAAACTCATATCACTCAGGTTGATGATCCATTAGTTGATCAAGTGGTCGATTTGATTTCACATTCGATCAATCCCATTCTCCCTGCAGAGAGTAAATCTGAGGATAGTTCCTTTTACTGTGTCAACCTCGTTAAAAAATGAATCAGTTGGTCTGAGGATAGTTCCTTTTATTGTGTCAAGCTCGTTAAAAAATGAATCAGTTAGTCTGAGGATATTTCCTTTTACTGTGTCAACCTCGTTAAAAAATGAATCAGTGAGTGTGAGGATAGTTCCTTTTACTATGTCAACCTCGTTAAAAAATGAATCAATTAGTCGAGAGCATAGTTCCTTTTCTTGTGTCGAGCTCGTTTAAAAAATGAAACAAGCTTCCATGAGGATAGTTCTTTTCCTGTGTCAACCTCATTAAAAAATGAATCAGTAGATAGATTGTAGAGAGTAGATTAATAGATTAGAAATCAGTGAGTCCGATGATAGTTCCTTTTCCTGTGTCAAACTCGTTAAAAAATGAATCAGTGAGTCTGAGGAGAGTTCCTTTTACTGTGTCAACCTCGTTAAAAAATGAATCAGTGAGTTTGAGGAGAGTTCCTTTTACTATGTCAACCTCGTTAAAAAATGAATCAATTGGTAAGAGGATAGTTCTTGTTACTGAGTCAACCTCGTTAAAAAATGAATCAAGTATGAGGACAGTTCTTTTCCTATGTCAACCTCATTAAAAAAAAAATGAATCAGTAGGTTATATAGGTAGATTGTAGAGAGTAGATACGAGGATAGTTTCTTTTACTATGTCAACCTCATTAAAAATGAAACATTTAGGTGAGGATAGTTCCTGTTACTGTGTCAACCTCGTTAAAAAATGAAACATGTTGCCATGAGCATAGTTCTTTTCCTGTGTCAATTGAGTCGAGTCTTTGACTAGATCTCGTAAATGTTAAGTCATATATTTAGGTTAGTTATTTCAGTTTTTGCATAATTTTCTTACAGTTTTAGGTCGGGTCTTTCATATGATCTCGTAAATGAACCTTCATTCCATCTCAAATATTAATTGTCAGCAATGTATTTAGTTGAATGAATTGAAGTCAAAGTGGTTTCCAGCGCTATGCTAGGGGCATCACACAGCTTTATCGTTTCAAGCTTGTGTAAAAATGAACTAATTTTAATATAGTTTTCTCTCTGTTTCAAGTTGCAAAATGAAACCTATCTTGAGTCAATTTGTTATTTAAACATCAAGAAATCATGAAAATCCCGAGATGATTTTGCCATCTTTCATCCTTGTAAAACACATGAAAATGCCAAGTTCTTTTCGTCTTTTCCTGCTCGTAAATTAAATTGAAAGTCGGCCACAGGAGTACATTTTTATCCCTTTTTTGAACTCGTTAAAACTTACGAAAAAGTGAAAACCATGAGTACATTTTTATCCCTTTTTCGAACTCGTTAAAATTTATGAAAAAGCGAAACCCTGGAGTTATCTTTTAAGCCCTTTTCAGACTCTCTAAAAATGAAAAGATTGTCGAGCACTTGATTATTCGAACTCGTTAGAGTAAATGAATGATCGTCCCTTCAGTATAAGTTTACCCCTTTTACGGACTGAAATGGAATATTTACGAAAAAGGTATACGTTGACTAAATATGGTCAATAGAGTTCTCTCCTGAATTATTTTATCCTTTTTCGGCCTCGAGAGACTAAATTTACGAAAAAGTACAGCCACGGAGTTTTCTTAAGTTTTTCTTCTGACTTCCTAAAATTGAAAAACACCGAGTTTCTCCTATATTGGACTCGTTAAAACTTAACAGTAAAGGACCTGTTCAAATTCAAACAGGAACGAACCACTTCTTCTCAGGGTTCGAATCTTAAACTAAGTTGGACTCATCCAAAGGATGAGCTTATAAACAAGCAAATGTTATTCTCCTCAAGCTTGTCAAAAAAAAAGAGGTACTTGCCAGAAATGGTGGGGGGAAAGAGAGAAAAACAAACCTGTTTGTTACATTTTGATTATTCGGAAAATCGTTAACCACTCTTGAACACGACACTTTTGTTCACCTAGATTGGGAAAATCCTTTGCCTAACAGTTAATCAAACCATATTGAAAGTCTTCAGCCAGTTTCTGGGTATTAGCTTTGGGTCAATTGTCACCAAGCCATCTGCAGTGTCGTTATGTGTTCAAGAGGACAATTCAAATAAACCATTCATTTGAAAAATATATGTCATCCATTTTGACCATCCCTGAGTCGGTCCTTGCTAATATATTTCTTCAAAACATGATCTACGATTTTGTGTTGTGAGCTTGCCTACGACGGATCACTTTCTATCGACAACAGCTCATTATCTAGGAATTTGATCCAGAAATCGTCAGTACCTTGAAATCTGCATGCCTCAATGGCAGGTTTCTCGCCTTTGACGACAGGTTGCATCATTGACCTTCAATCGAATGATTCCATGACATGTTCGACTTCAGCTCCTTCATTCACATTTCATGGATTGTACTGAGTACTTTGAGAGCCATTGACATTACTGGTGGTTTTTCTCACACTTGTTAACAGTTTACATTATTGATTGGTAATCAAGTGGTTTCTACCATGTTCGACTTCGACTCATTCATTCACATGGATAGAATTGTACTGGTTCGAGAAGCAGAAATCAAGACCCTGGATCTAGTTTCTACCATCCAAGCTGCGAGGAATTTTGTTATTCATTTATACAATGGAATATTCATAAACATATGGTTGCATCCATGCTGTGTCTACATATGTCTATACTGTTGATGTATTCAAAATCATTCCTGTATCAGAACAATTTGAATCAGTTTCTAGTTAGTTTGATCTGAGTATGGGAATGCCTACCTCAGCGATGATATGATTACATATATATTTTTTGCATTGAATGTTTTTACAGGTTCCGACTGGGGTGTCCACGGGATGATCCTTGAAATGATAAAGTACTTTACTCTTCATATATGACAGACTTCATCTTCATCTATTTCATACTTCGCACTTTAGGGGGAAATCTGTTACACTAAAAATTGTCACCTTGACATTCTGCTATCTGTATGAGCTCATTAACACTCATACATACCTCCTCTGCAAGTCTTACAACCTTTACTCCTCATGTCAAGCCCTGAAACAAGAAGAAAAAACCTAAAAACCTCTGAAAGAATGGGTACGCATGTAACATGAAGCCTGCTTGTGTTCCTGGCTTGGGTATGCGGGTAATGCATGGCTTACCTGCGTTCTAGAACGCAGCTTTCCTTTGGAATGCCTGTGTACCCCCTCCAAACTCAAAAAAGGCAAGAAATTAAAGTTAAAAAGTTGGTTTGAGGTCAATTCTGGAAGGTTATAGATGAGAATTTTTGGGGATGAGTACGCTTTGATAACGTGCATGTATCCCTCACCTTAAGGAACTAATCCCTTGATGTGAGAAGTCTATCCCTTTTAAGGAGGATTCTATCCCTTCAAAGGTGGAATCCTAACCTCCTCATCTACTCTATAAAAGGAGGCATTGGGTAGCCTCAAAGGGAGTTCAAGCTTTATGGGTGATTGAGTTGAAGTGATGTTGAGATTTAGACTTCTTTCTGCTGAGCTTTTGAGAGGAAAGATCACATACCTCTTATGCTCCTGGAGGAAGAGTGCAAGACTTATCAAAGTAGAGGAGACTCCTGCTTCGAACCCCGAGAATGCCTTTCAAACATCAAGGCTAAGGTTGTAAGGTTCTTCTGTTATTTTAAGATTAATACAATCAAGTTTTGTTTTTCTCAATAAATTGTCGTTCGATTGTTTATTTTAATAAATTGTCATTTGATCATTTATTTCATAGATTCCTTGATCACTATGATAGGTATTTTTTATAATTATTTTTTATACAGGTGCTATTTAATATTTTCTTGTTTGTGATTGCAGGTTGGCAAAAGACGACACTTTCTTGTGACGAAAGAACTCTTGTTGCAACGAAGGATTATTGATGCGACGGAAGCATTACAACTACAAATAAGCATTTGGATATAAGGTAGGATCGACACCTTCATAGCAATTATTTGTAAAACGGATATATTTAGAGAAAGACAAACTTAGTTGTTCGTTTGTTGCTAGATTGTCTTCTGACACTAGGGAGATCGATCTTGTCCGCAAGATCGATTTATCCGGCCAACACACCTAGAACTCAACTGGGTCTCCACTGGATCTGACATGCATGCAGTTAATAATAGTAAATCTTTATTGATCTCTCACTAGTATATCTTCAGTTACAACTATCACAACTAAGTTTAACTCACTTAACTGAGTTAAACTATTTACAACTTGCACAACTCATGCATCATTTCACTTCCAACTCTGTTACAACTCGAATCACTCAGTTACAGATAAAGTCAACCTGCATGTCCCACCAACCAACCACTTAACTCGAAATTCACTTAGATAAGTAATTTTCCACTTCATTTAACTATTTTCAAGTTCTCATTGAGAATAGATTATATTTTAATGTCCATCTAATATTAAGGGATAATAAAAATAGACATGCATATATAAATAGACATACACATAAAAATAGCCCGAGGGCCCCACCATAGTTTAGGTGATTAATTTTCACTAGGATCAAGAATTTTTCTTTTTGAATCTCAACACTCCCTCTCAACAATAAAGGGATTATCCTTCACCCTAGTCCTGTCTCTATGGTATTCGAATTTTCTCCTAGTGAGCGCCTTCGTCAGAATATCTGCATCCTGATCTTCCGTGGGAATGTACTGAAGCAACATAATTCACTTATGCACACAATCTATAAGATGATGGTACTGGATATCTAAATTATTGGATCTACCATGAAACCCAGGATTAATCGAGAGTTTAATGCAACTCTGATTATCACAATGAATCACTGTCGAATCCATATGAGAACCAAACAAACCAACCAAGATCTTTCTCATCCAGATAACCTCACATGCAGCTTGACTTGTTGCCATGTATTACGCTTCCACTGAACTGAGTGCCACAAATCTCTTCTTCCTTTTGTACCAAGAAATAATTGTAGATCCAATGCTTAAAACCCCCCCTCATGTGATCTTTCTGTCTGTTGGACTTCCAGCCAAATCTGCATCCGTGAAGCCATGCAACTTCACACCATCCGTTTTTATGTAACATAGACCATACTTTGATGTACCCCTAAGATATCTCAAGACATGCTTCCCCGCCTTCCAAAAGAGCTTGGTAGGCTTAACCATATCTTGACTCAGTTGGTTAACCACATAGAGAATGTATGGCATCGTGTTCACTAGATACATTAGCGAACCCACTAACTTTCCATAGACAGTAGCATCCACTACCTTTCCAGAAGTATCATCCTCTTTCCTCCAGTTTCTTGGAAGAGGAGTATCCATGGGTTTGCAACCCACCATGTTAAACTTACCCAGTATCTCCTTTGCATACTTGCCTTGAGACACAAAAAATTCACCATTTCACTGCCATATTTCCAATCCAAGGAAATAATGAAGGAGGCCCATATCCTTCATTTCAAACTCCCTTGCAAGATCCTCCTTGCATGAGTGTATTAGCTTCTCATCACCAGTCAATATTAAATCATCAACATAAATAAAAATTATTAAAAGCTTACCCTCCACCACAATTTGGTAGAGGTTTGCATCTGCTTCACTTTTGGTGAAGCCCAGTCCAATGAAATAGTTGTCTATCCAAGTGTACCAAGCATGTGGTACTTGCTTCAACCCATAAAGCGCTATTTTGAGTCGGCACACATGTGACTCGATGTTGAAGATCTCAAAACCTTCAGGCTGCTCTATGTACACCTCTTCCTCAATGATCCCATTGAGAAACACAGTTTTCACATCCATCTGATGAATGTGCCTGCCCATCTGCACTGAGAGTGCAAGGATGATCCTTATGGAAGAGTACCTTGCAACAGGTGCAAAGGTCTCATAATAATCTATTCCCTTGATCTGTGAGAAGCCCCAGGCCAAAAATCTGGCCTTTTGTTTCTCCACACTCCCATCAGCAGCTTGCTTTACCTTGTAGATCCATCTCAAACCTACCACTAATTTATCAACCAACCTTGGAACAATTTCCCAATCATTGTTTTTGACAATGGAGTCATACTCCTCCACCATTGCATCAACCCAATTAGGTTGCTGCATTTCTTCCTAAAAGGAAGATGGTTTATTCACAATACATTTTCTCATGAGAGCCATGAATCCAGTAAATCGGTCAAGATATTGTCTCTGTCTGCACTGTGAAGTAGGGGCTCCTACATTCTGTGCAGCATCAATTCTTAGCCTATCTGCTTCCGTGGTGTGCCTTCTTCCATTTCCGATGGATGGATCTTCATGAGTGACTTCCTCCACTCCATGAACCTCCTCATGTGGCCAATCCACATTGAGAGACTCATCTTTGGGAACCAACAGTTCCTCCTCCGCATGCAATTCCAGCTCCCTCTCAAGAGACAATCGCATGGCTTTACCCTCATCAAATTGTATATCTCGTCACACAACAATCATTTTGTTGTTTGGAAAATACACACGATAATTATGGGGTGTTTCTATGTACCCCATAAAAATCCCAACTCCAGAAGTCGGCTCTAGCTTCTTCCTGGTGTCCTTGGTCACAAGCACATAAAAAGATGAGCCAAAAATCTTAAAGTGTGAAACATTCGGTTTCTTAGCAGTGAAAGCTTCTTTAGGTGTACTCATGCCAAGTACTCTATGAGGACAACAGTTCTACACATAAACCGCAATGTTGCACGCTTCCGCCCACAAATTCAATGGTATGCCCTGATCATGCAACATCACTCATGTTGCACCCATGATCATTGTGTTCTTCCTCTCTGCGACCCCATTCTGCTGTGGGTTATGAGGCACTATGAATTCTCTTTGAATTCCTTCTTTGATGTAGAATTTATTGAATTCGTTAGAGATGTATTCTCCACCATTATCACTCCTAAGATCCTTCACTTAATTCCCCGACTCTTTCTCCACCAATGCCTTAAACTCACAGAACTTAGAGAATTTTTTATCTTTCTTCTGCAAGAATAAGATCCAACATTTATGATAAAATTCATCAACAAATATTACATAGTACTTATGTTTTGTTGTTGAAGCAACTGAGAACGATCCACACATGTCTGTGTGAACTCTCTCAAGGATCCCCGAAGCACGATTATCCTTCTCATGAAAGGTGGACTTTACATACTTCCCCATGGTGCAACCCTTGCACTGATCTAACTAAGCAAGTGTTCCCATTAAAATTATAGTAGATATTTGTTGCATGAATTTCAAGGCTCCATGATGAAGATGGCCCAATTTCCTGTGCCATAATTCGCCCTCATCCCGGATCACCACTTTTTCTGCCTTTCCCATCATGGCAGCGCAACCATCTACCTCCAACTTGTAGAAATTCTTAACTAACATCCCTATCCTCTTGGCTCGACCCATTGTTTTATGTCACAAGAAAGCTTTTCCATCACTAAAAACAACGTCATAGCCTATGTCCTCCAACCTTGTGACTGAGACCAAATTTTTCTTCAAACCCAGAACATGAATTACATATTATAATGAAATGGTTCACCTAACTCCCTCTGAAAGGTAATGGTACCAATCCCGGTAGCACTGTACTATCCATCATTTCCCATCTCAATATGCATATGGAGATCTTTCTCCTCCAAATCACCGAAAAGTTCCTTATCTCCCTTCATGAGGAAGCTCCACTATCCAAATACCACACCAATCCTAATGCACCTGACACCATGCATGCAATCAAGGAAAATTCAAGCTCAAATTGTGAAGCAAGGGCCTCACCAGATGCAAATCCAGCAACCTTCTTGTTATTCTTCTTTAGTGGATAGTTAGTAGCAAAATGCTCATGTTCGTGACAGTGAAAACACTTCACCTTGGACATGTCCTACTTCTTTCCTTTAGACTCATATTTAGAATGGAATTTCTTCACCTTCCCCTTCTTCACCTTGGCAGCCAAAGCACAATCCTCTTCATCATCATGCTTTAATGAAGAGCCATCTATGGTGTTCCACTTGAACTCTTCCTACACCAGATCCAACCATAGTCCTTCCCAATCCGGAAATTTTTCCCGTCTGTTGACAGAGGATTCATAACTGTGCCAACTCTTAGGAAGTCCTAGGAGAGCCAAACTCGCAAAATCATCATCAACATCTGTTATTCCCATACTCCTCAGTTCATCCCGACATTGGAAAAACTTTGTTAGATACTTTGGAATGGTGTCGCCCTTTTCCATCTTGATCTTCTTGAGTTTATCTTTGAGCGCCAATTTCCTATGGTCGATGCTGCTTTGGAATAGATCCATAAAAGCCTTCCACATAGCATATGGTGTGGCTTTCCCATGGAGGCTTGAGACAATGTGGTCTTGTACTACTTCCAATAGGATCCTCCTCGCCTTTGCCACTTTCTTTTTCCATGCATCAAGATTGGCAGCATTTGCATCATCTAGCTTAGGAACATATTTTTCAATGAATTCCTTCAAGCCATTGTCTTCGAGTACCGCCTCCATCCTGTCCTTCCAAGAATTGTAGTTTGAGCTGCCCTCAAGTGCATACTCTAACCTCAAGCCATTGAAAGCCATTTCGATCTTGAATCATCTGTAGCACCAAGAAATTATTTCTGCAAATTCGAATTCTATCCAACAACAAACTCAACTCCTGCTTCACTTCTGCAATTTTATGTGGAATACCATGTAAAAATTATACAAAATGCATGTATATCTTGGATTCACCTGATTTAACAATATGCTAAAGTTAAATACTGAATCACTTCTACAAATCTTTGCGGAATTAAAAACACAATCGACAATTACATAAGCATGAATAAAGATCAATCACACACGACAAAGATAATTTCCCAGGGAAAGCTTACAGCTAAAAACCCCACTAAATTCTATTGTATATTATATCATGGATCGTGAAACAATTACATGCAAAACTCCAATCACAAGAGCTCTCATTACATCAGAAAATTTTCTGACATTTTCATACAAAAATTGGCAAATCCCTTAGCCAATTTATTGTCTCTAGAAACCCTTCCTCCACTACGCAATCCCTGCTAAAAGCAATCCCTGAATTGATGCTTTATTTTTTCCCTTGACTTCGGAATCCTCATGGGCACATCCAATGTGTGTTTTCTTTCATGTGTGAAAGCGGATAATGTCATAACTGATAGTTTACTTCCCTTTCACCTAGAACTCAACTGGGTCTCCACTAGATCTAACATGCATACAGTTAATAATAGTAAATCTTCAGTTGCATGTGAGACCACTAATTTTGAATTAATTAATAATTAATTCACTTGATCTCTCACTACTATATCTTCAGTTACAACTAGCACAATTGATTTTAACTCACTTGACTAAGTTAAACTATTTACAACTTGCACAACTCCTGCACCATTGTACTTCCAACTCTGTTACAACTCAAATCACTTAGTTACAACTAAAGTCAACATGCATGTCACACCAACCAACCACTTAACTTGAAATTCACTTAGCTAACTGATTTGCCACTTTAGTTAACTATTTTCAAGTTCTAATTGAGAATAGATTATAGTTTAATGTCCATCTAATATTAAGGTATAATAAAAATAGACATGCATCTATAAATAGACATACACCTAAAAATAGCCTGAGGGCCCCACCCTAGTGTAGGTGCTTACTTTTCACTAGGATCAAGAATTTTTCTTGTTGAATCTCAACAAGGAGTACGACAAGCATTTTCACTATGCTTGGTTTTATTATTGATCGCGCTAATTGGGTGGAAGACCCCTGAAGACACTAAGTTCCTAGAGATTGAGCCGAAGATGTGTGAGGTTATGTGTTATGCTACCTTATGGAACTCCTCAAACCCAGTGCGTGCCATAGAAAACAATTTTTTTTTGGTTTTGTATGATGCTACTCTTTATAAGGTGGTACAGTCAAAGCCGCGACTGTCGCCCACTTTATATGACTAGTACAAGATGGTAGTTGATTTCAAAGCTACCTTTCACAACATGCACATCCGCGTAAAGGGTGTCGCGGAAGGAGTATGGTATAAGCTACCATACCTGGTGAAAGAGGATGATTTTTTCCGAGTAACAGTTGAATGGCCACCAACATTGTTGACACCAATCACACCAACAAAGTCACACACTGGCAGCCAGCCAACGAAACCAGTAGATAAACCAATAGAGAAAGTGACAGAGAAGGTGATCGAAAAATAAGCCACCCCCATGACCATTAGCGAGAATATATAAACATAAAAAAAACCTATAAAATAATGGATCTGTGCCAAAGGAAACAGGGGAAGCTGAAACCTCTAAGGGAACCAAGAGTAGCTCTCAGAACGCTGGAGGATCGATAAAAAAATGGAAGAGTTCCAAAGAGGCCGGGTAGGAAGTCTTGACACTGATAGAAGACGATCTACATGAAATAGCCAACAATTTCATGTCTACAACTGAGTATCGCTAGACTGACATGGAGGTGCAATACAAATCTGCACTCGAACTTGTTCAAGTGGGACTATAGGAGCTGAAGGTGCATGCAAGCCATATTCAAGCAAGCGTAGCTCAGGCGATCCAGCCCATTGTACAAGTCACAAGAGCACAACCATTATACATTTCTCTACCAACCACTGGTGATGCCCTCTTAATCCAAATCCCCGCTCCATCTATTCAGATGCACACCAGTCGGCGTGCCTAATTCAGGGGAGAAGGTGATATCAATATTAACCTTTCTGTGTTACCTACAGGGAAGTTACACTTATTGCACATGATGATTGTGGTTGAGCTTCAGTATAGAGAGGCTACCATGCACACTTATACAATGGAAGCACAACAACGGGTAGAACAAGCGCATCAACAACAGAAAAAAGCAAGAGCAACCTGCCGAGAATCTGAAGCACAGCGCACTGCGCTGGAGGCAAAAATCTATCAAGTTTGCTGAGATATTCCAGCTATCTTGGCCATAGCTGTGCCCAAGGAGAAGTTAGAAGGTGTTGAGATTGCAAAAATATGATGAGCTTAGTGGAAAGGAGTCGCCTTCACTAAGTGGGCCCGCAGGATATTTTTGGCGCAAAGTCTATTTTTAGACTATGTCTATTTTTATACATATGGATCATGTTCTATGAGTTGCAGGATGCTATTTGTGGATGGTTGGTCAAGTTGGAAAAAATAGATGGACTTCTATTTTTAGACATATTGGGCGGAATCTATTTTTAGATTGCCAGTCTAAAAATAGATATATCGAATATTATTAGCTCTTAATAATATTTGGACTCTAAACATTATCTTATTCTCTTGGAGCACTTCAGTTAAGTGCACAGATGTGGCACAGGAGCTGACAGAAGGAATTACGCTATTCCTGAGGGTTAAGTGGAGCTATTGCATGGATACTTCAGTTAGAACTCATGTGACAGAGTTTGGTGGAGTTGATTAAGGAAGTTAGTGGAGTTGTATTCAGTTTAACTAATCTAAACATAGTTGAGCTATTTGTATCTAGTTTAACTGATTGATACAATTAGTGAGAGTGGTGTGAATTAATTATTATTTAATTCACTAATTATAAACTCATTAATCAACTAAAGAATACATCAGTTAACTTCAGTGCATGGACAGTTTCAGTGGAGACCAGTGCAGAGATAGGTGAAAGAGCAGGTTAACTATCAGTTGTGACTATATTGTTGCATATTTGCAACTACCAGTGATTGGAGAAGCCCATGAGGATTGCATAGTACAAACCAGGTGGTTCAAGTCATTTAATGAGCCATCCTATAGCATTTATTATGCAATAGAGGTTGGCTATCAGGTGGCAGAGATTGGAGCATGTGTTTTGCTAGATCTAGCTTGATTAGTGTGTAGCAATTGGAGGTTGTGCTGAGAGCTTGTGAGGAGCTTTGTAAAATGATTGTTACATGATCTCTATGACATATAATATACAGATAGTTGGGGTTTTCAACTTTAAGCTTTCCCATGAAATACTGTGTTCATATGTGTGATTGTTTATGGTTTTAATGTGCGCATGCAATTGATTTTATTTCCGCATGTAATGATCAATGGTAGAAGAGATTTTGTATTGTGCATGAAGTTAAAATAGTGTGTGATCGGGAGAATCTCGGTGAATAATATATCACTTATTCAAATTTCTACAGAAGGATTGGCTTCCACGGTGAAAGCAACGCGCGCTGAGGTGCAGATAGTCAGAACATAATATGAGCAGCAAATTGCAGATCTACATACCAAGTTGCAGCTCGAGACTCCACCAGAGGTTCGTGCGCAATGAGCAGTAGAAGTCAAGAAATCCCAAGATAGTATTGATGTTGCGGTCACCCAGTATGACAGCCTGTTAGACGAAGCTATGAGTGTGTGGACATCTTACAAAATGATCCAGTAGTTCAACAGCTGCGCGACGCACTCCATTAGAAGGAGTAGCAATTTGAAGAGATCAAGATAGTGGCGCCAACATTGGCTCTTACATAGTACCTCACTCGTCTACACGTGTGTCAAATAATTCAAGCAGAGATTGAAGATCTGCGCTAAAAGGAAAAACTACTCGAAGCACGCATGCAACCATGGCCAGAAGAAGCGCTTCAACTTTACCAGACGTTGGATAAAACTTTGAAGACAATCCAGCAAATTCAGCGCAGCATAGAAATGGCCACTGAAGGGCCAACCTCAAAAATATTGGTTTATCAAGCGCAGGGCGCCGCAACACAAAGTTTGGAACTCATGCTCCCTCTGAAATCTTCTATCAGAACGCTTCAGGCCAAGATCAAGGAGGAGGCACCTCAGTGACTTGAGAAAAGTCACATGTTTGTGTTGGGGGCCTGTTGGAGCGAGGTCCCCTGAGGCACAATTTTTGATGTAATTTTGTATAAGTTTGTATGTGTGCGTTGCGTGAATTGACTCAAGGGGCTTTGGGGTGGGTCAAAGTACCTAATTTTGATGTAAATGGGTTTAATGATGTGGACCTCAAACCATGGCTTGAGACCATAGTATATGCACGCTAGGTGAATATAAATAGATTGATTGATTTTAGCGAAGATAAGTTAATGATATTGTGATCTATATGCGTCTATAATACGTTGTAAGGGTTTTTCTGGGTTGGGTTGAAAATCTCTTGCTAGTTGTGTACGCGAAGACATAGTCCTTACTATGTGCAAACTCTGCTAGATGTGTGCGCGGAAGGGTTTTGTAAGGGAAAGTCTAATGTGTTGAAATATTATGAAGATTAATAGAAAGGGTTGATTTTGGCGAACCTCTTATGTTATTTATCTGAGTTATTTACTATTGTTGTTATGTTGAGATCACATTGTTTCTGTATTTTCTATTGATTAATGTGTAAGGACTATGTATGATTATTAATGGTTTATGAATTTGCTTAAGTAATTTCATTATTAGATCTGGATTTGGTTCTGTTATATGCTATTTGCGCTAAGGCAATCAACAACTTTGTCTTATTCTATTAAATATTGCGCACTCTCTGTAATTTTGCTTTATTCTATTGCATGCATCTGCTTATGGTTGATATAATTCTACATTTGATTTGCTTAATACCACTTCATTATTTTCTCCCTCGGGGTGCGGAAACCTGGATCCAACACCCCCCCATACTGCTTCGAGTGAGATTTTGATCTGCGCAAGCAGGTCATTGCCGAAAGGGCTAGTAGTTGGAGGGTTTGTTGGTTTATCCATAAACTATGAACCTGGGTCAGGACCCCTTAAGCTAACAATCGCGTTCCTCTATTTCTTGATGACCTCCTGGAGCAATATTTTGATAGGATCTCCTTCTCCCTCATCTTTATTTTCCTCCCCCATGAGAGTTCGTCGGGGTTTACGAGGCTGATCTTGCAAAGGTTAAACCATATCGAGCCCTAACTCCTTATACCCTGATCTCGTTGGGGACATGCAAAGAAATATCGAGAAAGAGCATAACAATTTGATACCACTAATCCAGATTTATGTAGGAACACAATAAAATACATAAATAAACATAAACGCGGAGATTCATTAGAAAATATAATTCATTTCATTAATATCAAATAACTGAAATAAGCTTACAGACATAATGGAAATAAACTAGCTCGGGCAATGGTAGGTTATGTTGAGATTGCAACAAGATGATTAGCTTAGTGGAAAGAATAGCTGTGAAATTACAGGCATGAGCTATTACGCTAGTCTATTTTTAGACTATGTCTATTTTTAGACATATGGATCATGTTCTATGAGTTGCGAGTCTTGTTATGGATGGTTGGTCAAGTCGGAAAAATAGATGGACTTCTATTTTTAGACATACTGGGCGGAATCTATTTTTAGATTGCCAGTCTAAAAATAGATATGTCGAATATTATTAGCTCTTAATAATATTTGGACTCTAAACATTATCTTATCCTCTTGGAGCACTTCAGTTGAGTGCATAGAAGTGGCACATGCAGCTGACAAAAGGAATTACGCTATTCCTAGGGTTTAGTGGATTTATTACATGTTGACTTTAGTTAGAACTCATGTGACAGAGTTTGGTGGAGTTGATTGAGGAAGTTAGTGGAGTTGTATTCAGTTTAACTGAGTTAAACATAGTTGAGCTAGTTGTATCTAGTCTAACTGATTGATACACTAGTGAGAGTGGTGTGAATTAATTATTAATAAATTCACTAATTATAAAATCATAAATCAACTAAAGAATACATCAGTTAACTTCAGTGCATGGACAGTTTCAGTGGAGACCAGTGAAGAGGTAGGTGAAAGAGCAGTGTGACTATCAGTTGTGACAATACTGGTGCATGAGTTTGCACCACACATTGATGGAGAGGCCAATGAGGATTGCGCAGTACATACCAGATGGATTTGAAATCAAGATGTGCAATTATTCATCTTGGATTGCGCAGTAGAGGCAGGCTAACAGGTGGAGCAGATTGGAGCATGTGTTTTGTATGATCTGAGCTTCTGTAGTGTGTAACAATTGGAGATTGTACTGAGAGCTTGTGAAGAGTTTGTACAATGATTGTTAAATGATCTCTATCATTATAATATACAGATATTTGGGGGTTTTCAGCTTTAATATTTCCCATAAATACTTTGTTTATATGTGTGATTGTTTGTGGTTTTAATGTGCGCATGCGATTGTTTATATTTCCGCAAATTGATGATCAATAGTAGAAGAGGTTATGTATTATGCATGAAGCTCAAATAGTGTGTGATCAGGATAATCTCAGTGTGAATAATTTAACAGTTATTCAAATTTCTACATGGTATCGGAGCGATATTGATCATTGGAGCAATTGCAAAACATTGAAGCGGTTGAGTTTTGTGCTGGTGGAATTCGAATTTGCAGCAGTGTTTTCTTGGTGTTGAAGTTGAGATGTCTTTCAACGGATTGCGATTGGAGTATGCCCTTGAGGGCAGCTCGAATTATATTGCATGGAAGGACAGGATGGAGGCGGTGCTGGATGACAATGGGTTGAAGGAGTTCATAGATGTTGAAGTTCCAAAGCCTACTTCTAGTGATGCTGCCGTACTTGACGCATGGCAAAAGAAGACAGCAAAGTGTCGAAGGATTCTGTTGGAGGGCGTGAAGGATCACATAGTGTCTAGCCTGCATGGTAAGGCTTCTCCATTCTTGATGTGGAAAGCCTTGACAGATTTATTCCAAAGAAAGAGCGACCAGAGGAAGTTGGCACTCAAGGATAGACTCAGAAACATAAAGATGGAGAAAGGCGACAATATGCCCAAGTATCTCACAAAGTTCATCCAATGCAAGGATGAGCTGGGAAGTGTGGGGGTGACTGTTGATGATGAGGACTTGGTGAGCTTGGCTCTCCTTGGGCTTCCGAAGAGTTGGCACTCCTATCAGGACTCTGTCAATGGTCGGGAGAAATTGCCAGGATGGGAGCGACTTTGGTCGGATCTTGTGCAAGAGGAGATAAGGCGGAGTACCAAGGACGGATCTTCATCAAAGAACTCTGATGAAGAGAATTGCGCTTTGGCTGCCAAAGAAAATAAGGGGAAGAGCAAGAAAGATTCTCAATCCGGTGCGAAAGGCAAGAAGCAGGACATGTCCAAGGTGAAGTGCTTTCACTGTCACCAACACGGACATTACGCCACTAATTGTCCACAGAAGAAGAAAAATAAGCAGGCTGCTGGATCTGCAGCTGGAGAGGCCTTAGCCTCGCATTTTGAGCTGGATTTTTCACTGATCGCATGCTTGGTCTCAAGTGTGATGGGTTCAGTGTGGTTTCTTGACAGTGGTGCGTCTTTTCACATGACAGGAGATCGAGATTTGTTTACTGATCTGGATGAGAAAGATCTTGGAGTGCACATCGAGATGGGCGATGATGGTAGATACAGTGTGAACGGTATCGATACCATTTCCTTTGAGAGGGAGTCTGGTAAACCCTTCGTATTGAAGGAAGTGATGCATGTTCCAGGATTGAAGAAGAATCTTATCTCTGTGGCGATGTTAGAAGACAATGGATATGATGTTGTCTTTAGCGAGGGAAAGGCTTTCCTGCGCAGTAAGGCAACTGGTGAAACCTGGAGGATAGGGGTTTGAGTTAAGAACCTTTATCAATTGCAGGTAGATGGCTGCACAGCAATGGCAGGCAAGGCAGAAGGAGTGGTGAGCCGGGATGATGGCGATTTGTGGCACCGGAGATTGGGCCACCTTCACCATGGAGCTTTGAAGATACTGCAGCAGATTTCTACTGGGCTTCCTAAAGGCACTCTTGCATAGTCAGATCAATGCAAGGGGTGTACCTTGGGAAAATTTGTGAAATCCACCTTTCACGAGAAGGATAGTCGTGCCACGACGATCCTTGAAATAATTCACACAGACGTGTGTGGACCTTTCTCAGTAGCTTCGACAGCAAAGCACAGGTATTATGTGATATTTGTTGATGATTTTTCTCGTAATTGCTCGATCTTCTTCATGCAGAAGAAGGGCGAGACATACTCAAAGTTCTGTGAGTTCAAGGCACTGGTTGAGAAAGAATCGGGGAAGCAGGTGAAGGCTCACAGACGTGTCTGGTGATGGTCATCCTCACAGCGAATTCAAAAGACTTTTGCGAGCGCGAAGGATTCGAAGAAACTCATAGCACCTCATAACCCCGACGGGGGAATGCAGGTTGCCTAAACGGAAGAACGAGAATGATGGCGTGGAGTGTTGCCTGAGGCGATGTTGCATGATCGGGGCTTACCCATTCACTTGTGGGCGGAGGCATGCAATGCTTGCGGTATATCATCGAACCATTGTCCTCACAAGATACTTGGCATCGGTACACCCAGGAGAGCGTTTGGTGCAGAAGCACGTGCTTCCCATTTGGTATTTTTGGTTCACCCATTTACATTCATGTGACGAAGGATGCTGAGAAGAAAGAGCTGGAGCCATTACGGGGTTGGGATATTTTGGGGTACAACGTCGCTGACTATGTTATTTTTCTGACAGTCTTAGAACTTTTTGTCTGTGGATATCATAAATTGGAATGGAGAGAAATCCATGAAGTGTTCGCTTGAGAGGGAGCCACACTTGCATGCAGATGAGGAGCTATTAGTTCCTAAGGATGAGTCTTAGGATGTGGATCAGCCACAAGATGAGGTTCATGGAATGGAAGAGACCACTCAAGCAGCGCCAACCATCAGAGGGCGGAAGCGCACTACAGAAGCTGAGCGACTGGCTCAAGATGCAAAGAAGGTTGTAGGAGCACCTACATCACAGCGCAGACAGAGACAGTCACCTGATCGATACAATGGATACATGGCTCTTGTGAGCAAGTGTATCGTGACAGAGCCATCCTCTTTCGAGGAAGCTGTGGAGGATCCCGCATGGGTAGATGCCATGGTGGAAGAGTATGATTCGATTGTCAGAAACAGTGCATGGGAGATTGTCCCAAGGCCGGAAGGGAAATCAATGGTGGGTTCGAGATGGATCTACAAAGTGAAGCAGGCGGCTGACGGGAGTGTGGAGAAGTACAAGGCAAGATTTGTTGCCCGAGGCTTCTCACAGATAGAGGGGATCGATTATGAGGAGACCTTTGCACCTGTCGCAAGGTATTCTTCCATACGGACGATTCTTTCTCTCTCAACGCAGATGGGGTGGCACATTCATCAAATGGATGTGTGTTCACCAGTGATCGTGAGAGGAAGTGCTACTCAGGCGGCAAAGAAGGTTTTAGATCTTGACAGTTGCATGTGTGCGGCTCAAAAAGCGTTATTGTGGGTTGAAGCAAGCACCTCGTGCTTGGTACACCTAGTCAGCAGTTATTTCCTTGAGACTTGGATTCTCCAAGAGTGAGGCGGATCCTAACCTATACCAGATTGTGGTGGAGGGTAAGTTGTTGATCATTGTACTTTATGTAGATGATTTGATTTTGACAGGTGATGAGCTGTTGATACTCTCATGTAAGGAGGATCTTGCAAAAGAGTTTGAGATGAAGGACTTGGGCCTCCTTCATTATTTCATGGGATTGGAAATTTGGCAGCGCAGTGGTGGATTGTTCGTTTCTCAGGGTAAGTATGCTAGGGAGATGCGGAGATTTCACATGCATGGGCACAAGCACATTGATACTCCTCTTCCTGGTGGTTGGAGGAAGGAGGATGCTACTTGGCCAGGAGAGTAGTGGTCTACTTGTTTATCGACGATTGGTGGGTAACATATATCAGTGTACACGACGAACCATATGCTATGCTGTTAACCAGCTTTCACAAGCTATGGTTAAGCCAACCAAGCTCTTTTGGAAGGCTGGGAAGCATGTATTGATATATCTCAGAGGCACATCAGGATATGGACTATGGTACAGATAGTTGGATGAGGTGAAGCTATGTGGCTTCACGGATGCAGATTGGGCAGGGAGCCCAACGGACAGAAAGAGCACATCTGGAGGGATTTTCAGTATCGGGTTGACAGTAGTTTCTTGGTACATCAGAAAGCAGAGATCTGTGGCACTCAGTTCAGCAGAGGCCGAGTATATGGCAGTGAGTTTGGCTACATGCAAGGCTATATGGATGAGGAAGATCCTGGTCGGGTTGTTCGGTTCACACTTAGAGCCTACTGTGATTTATTGTGATAATCAGAGTTGCATCAAACTCTTGGTTAATATAGTATTTCATGATAGATCTAAACACATTGACATCCGGTATCATCATATCAGAGATTGTGTGCAGCGGAAGATCATGTTACTTTCATACATTCCTACGGAGGATCAAGATGCTGATATCTTGACGAAGGCGCTCACCAGGAGAAAATTCGAATACCATAGAGGCAGGATCGGGGTGGCAGATAATCCCTATCTTGTTGAGAGGGAGTGTTGAGATTGCAACAAGATGATGAGCTTAGTGAAAAGAGTCGCCTTCACTAAGTGGGCCCGCAGGCTATTTTTGGCGCAAGTCTATTTTTAGGCTATGTCTATTTTTAGACATGTCGATCATATTCTATGAGTTGCAGGATGTTATTTGTGGATGGTTGGTCAAGTTGGAAAAATAGATGGACTTCTATTTTTAGACATGTTGGGCGGAATCTATTTTTAGATTGCCAGTCTAAAAATAGATATGTCGAATATTATTAGCTCTTAATAATATTTGGACTCTAAACATTATCTTATTCTCTTGGAGCACTTCAGTTAAGTGCACAGATGTGGCACATGCAGCAGCCAGGAGGAATTACGCTATTCCTGAGGGTTTAGTGGAGCTATTGCATGTTGACTTCAGTTAGAACTCATGTGACAGAGTTTGGTGGAGTTGATTGAGGAAGTTAGTGGAGTTGTATTCAGTTTAACTTAGTTAAACATAGTTGAGCTAGTTGTATCTAGTCTAACTGATTGATACACTAGTGAGAGTGGTGTGAATTAATTATTAATTAATTCACTAATTATAAACTCAAAAATCAACTAAAGAATGCATCAGTTAACTTCAGTGCATGGACAGTTTCAGTGGAGACCAGTGAAGAGGTAGGTGAAAGAGTAGTGTGACTATCAGTTGTGACAATACTGGTGCATGATTTTGCACCACACATTGATGGAAAGGCAAATGAGGATTGCGCAGTACATACCAGATGGATTTGAACTCAGGATGTGCAATTATTCATCTTGGATTGCGCAGTAGAGGAAGGCTAACAGGTGGAGCAGATTGGAGCATGTGTTTTGTATGATCTGAGCTTGTGTAGTGTGTAACAATTGGAGATTGTATTGAGAGCTTGTGAGAAGTTTGTACAATGATTTTTACATAATCTCTATCATTATAATATACAGATATTTGGGGGTTTTCAGCTTTAAGCTTTCCCATAAATACTGTGTTTATATGTGTGATTGTTTGTGGTTTTAATGTGTGCATCCGATTGTTTATATTTTCGCAAATTGATGATCAATAGTAGAAGAGGTTATGTATTATGCATGAAGCTCAAATAGTGTGTGATCAGGATAATTTCGGTGTGAATAATTTAACAGTTATTCAAATTTCTACAGGTTATCTCTGAGAAGAGATGTGGTGGCTACATGCATATGAACTATGTTACAATGAGGCTTAAAGGCCTATTTATTATTGAGAAAAAATGGAAAACCCTAAAAATCCGAAAACCTAACCCTAGGAGATGAAGTGCCAAACTATGGGCCTTGTTTGGGTAAATTGGTACATCAACTTACCGAGGTCGTAACTTTGGCATACGATCTCTGTTTGACGTGCACAATACCTAGTTAGAAATATCTATTCGGGGGCTACAACTTTTGAGTGATAAACACTAGCCACAGAGCCATGTTTGTATTTATTTTCCAAAAAAACGTCGTTTAGGGCCTCACAACGGCTCTGGAAGTTCAGGACCTGAAAAACTGCCAAAAATAGTAAACTATGCTACAATTAAGGAAACTGAAAAAAAAGGTGGGGCCCCAAGTGGAATAGGAGGGTGGCCACCAATATCCACCTAGATCAACAGTAACGAGATGGATCGTTAGGATTGATGCAATGAGATGTAAAAAAGACATAAATCAGAATGACAAATGTCAGATACGAGAGCACAGATAAGATTTAACAGTAGTGCAGAGAGCACAGATGCATATTCAGTAGCAGGGAAGAGCAGTAGAAATTACAGTAACCGGTAGTAGTCAGAGAATTTGATGACATATGAATCATACTGATTCAATTTTTTTTGTGGAGGCTTTTTAGTTTCAGGAGCAAACAACACTAGAGGAGTGTGGCATGCAAGACATTCCAAAGGTACCGGATTGGGATAGATTGAATTACTTTCTTGTTGAGAGGGAGTGTTGAAATTGGCAACAAGAAACAATGAAAATGTCATCCAGAAATGGCACCCAGAAAATGGCACCCATAATTGGTACCATAGGGGCCTTCTGATTTAATTTTCCCTCAATTAAATTGGAATAAAAATTGTAATTTCATCTCATGACAACTTGTATTAGGTAACTAAGTCAAAAAGACTTAGTTAGATTAGGAAATTCGAGTTAGAGGTCAAAGAGGAGGCATGTAGAGTTCTCCCATGATTTTAGGGGGCCCAGTTATAGTTATTTGTGAGTTTTAATTAGTTAACTCAAGAAATTGAGATAAAATCAATCTAACTAGTTCTAAATGATGGATGAGCTAGTGAGAGGTCTAGTGAATTAAATTAGATTTAATTCACAAATAGATAATTCATTATAAATAGATGTTGCGTGTTAGTTCTAATGAATGCCTAGTTGAATTTGAGGTTAAAGGGAAGATAACTATCAATTGTATAATTAGAAAATTTTACAGGTCATGCATGAGGTCATCGGGAAGGCTTGACGGTATTGCAAAATAATTATTTGGGATTTTCCTAATTAATAGGGGCTCAATTAGCCTAGGAATGCGTAAGGAAGGTAGGCCAACCCTAGGAAAGTAAAAGGTTAAATATTGGAGCAAAATTGCTTAGATCGCAAGCCAAATTCGAGCAAGATCATAGTGAGACAATTAATAGAGTGCAGAGGTTTCTCAGGAAGGGAAATAACATTGTATTGTTTCATGATCTTGACTTTATGCAATATAAAGATATCCGGATTTTGAGTAGTTTCTTTCCCCATATACATATTGCGTTGTGCGATTGATAATTTCTTTCTCTTACTTGTTATGTGATTGTGGGATCATGTTTTTTTTTTCCGCAAATTGTAGAAGGATTCGGTATTTTATTTTAGTATATTACAAGATCAGTTTGAATCCCATTGTTTTATTTTCTATAGAGTGAATAGGGTATTGGTTGGACTAGACATATTAGCATAAATGAAACAAGAAATTCAAGTTACCAAGAAGAATCTAAAGGTGACACAGGATAAGAAGAAAGGTTATGCGGACCAGCTCTAGGAATTTAAGGAGTTTTAGGTTTGGGAACATGTATATTTATGCACCAAGCCCAAGAAGAGCTCATTCAGGATTGGGTCAATTATGAAGTTAGCACCTCATTATTGTGGGCCTTTCGAGATCCTTGAGAGAATTAAACTAGTAGCCTATTGACTTGCACTGCCTCTAACAGTGAAAGTCCATGATGTTTTCCATGTGTCACTACTTAAGAAATATGTTAAGGATTCTGATCATGTGATTGAATGGTATGTATTTCATGTGGAACCAGAAGGCAAATTCCAACTGGAACCTCAGTGCAATTTATAGAGAAATATGTTCATGCTCTGGAACCGAGAAATCAAGTAGGTTAAAGTGCAGTGAAAGCACTTTGGGCCAGATGAAGCTACATGGGAGATGGTTGATCAGATGTGGGCTATGTATCCTTCATTATTTTTTGGTTGAGGAAAAGTCATTTTTGTATATGTACATATTTATGTATGGTGGTTATTGTAAATACAGCAACAAGATGTGTTATAAAGCTCCAATAAGTGGTATGGTTGTCATGTTGCTATGTCTATCATGTTGCTTTGATTTTCAAAAGTTGTTCATTGTAAATACTGCAACGAGCTAAGTTAAAAGCTCCATGGGTAGTATGTTTTAATTTCAATGGTATTGTTGGTTGTAGGTGTCATTGAACAATGAGGACATTGTTCCCCTAAGGGAGAAGGGTCTGTAACAACCTTAGGTTAAAAATCCATGAAATAAACTTTTTAAAGTAAAAATAATAACAAAGGTCACAGGACATGTATTCCAAGCTGAATGTTGGGAAAAAACATAGTGACAAGGATCACTCGTGATTAATTAATGGCTATGGAAATTAGTAAAGGATTTAGAAAGGCATGGGGAATTTATTGACATTTTATTTATGAAAATAATGGAAATTAGGAGAAAAGGAAGGTGGAAGGTCACAAGTTGAATATGAGGAAGAAAATGAAGGAAAAATAATGGAAAATGAAGAAAATAGAGGCCTCATTGATAAAAAGGCTTTTGAGGATCAGTTCATGGTTTTTTTCAGTTTAGCTTGGAGCTCTCTCTCTTCTATTCTCTCTCATACTCTTGGACACTTAGATTTTTCTTAGAGCACTCTTGGAGGAGTGTGGTTTACTTGGGATTTGGAGCAGGAAGGAAAAGGAAAAGTGGGAGAGCATAAGAGGACAGCGGGATCAATAACTACAACGGGTTTACTTTGCACGTACCAAGTTGCATATATGATTTCCTTGCTAGTTTCGGCATGCATGGTGTATGCATGTGGTTGTTTGCTGTGATCTGTCATTGACATGGAGGAATACGTGGATTAGCAATGGTTTTTCCTAGCCTTGTCATTTCCTAGATAACCATGGTGTTGTGGTTTTTCCCATTTGTTTATGTTTGGTGCTCATGTTCCATATGGTTGTGGGTTGAGTTACTAGTTCCTGGAGCCTTGGTTGGACAAATTCTCTAGAATCACTGTAACAACTTGGGTTGAGTTACTAGTCCTGGAAGCCTTGGTTGGAAAATTTATTTGGAGCCTAGCGACAAACGTGGGTTGAGTTACTTGTCCTGCAAGCCGAGTTGGAACAAACACTCTGGAACCCTAAAAAACTTGGATGGAGACCAATCTGGTGATGGTTAGTGTTGTCTGACCATGATGTGGAATCATTGGTTGAGGGTTCAAGTGGTTTGGCCTTTGGAAGCCCTGGTTTGTTTTTCTTGGTTTATTCCATGAGATCCCACATTCATGATTGGAATATGGCGCAGAGGTGATTAGCTAAAAGAGATTTGGTTCAGGCCAATCTATGGTCGGGAAGTATGTGGAAGTCCCTGACTTGGTTGGATTTTTCATATGTTAATAAGAGCTCTTTTCCTCTTTATTTTATGGGTAAATGTACTCATTTTTATGTGGCTTTAATGGTTATTCTATCATTGATATTTCTCTAGTTATATGTTGGTTAGAATCATGGTTTATGACAGACCTGAGTTATGGATTTCATCATGTTTTAATTAGTGAATGAATGTAATACCTAATAGATGATTTTTCAGCTATTATGAGAGGGCATAAGACCTTATTGACGAATCTCAGATAAGTATGAAGTTCTGATGTTCAGATGTGGTTTTATGACCTGTAATTTACATGTCCCTGATGTGTTTGACGAAATGTATGTCATGGTTAGAATGAGCCATGTCAGGTCCTTATTCAAGTTTTGAATTAGAGGCCTTGCCTTCTTATTGTTTATCATTTATGATAATTTCATCAAGTTTTGGGTAGAGGCCTGAGTCCTAGCCCTGAAAAAGTGGCTCAGAATTCAGGGTTGTTGGCACAAAAATTCCTTAAAAAGATTGTAGTCACATGAATGCCCTTATTATGGGAGTGACTGTAGGGTTACATTCGCATGGAGGGATTTTCATGGGAGCGACTGGGGGTCTAGCTCAATAAAAAAGCAATTTAACATAGGGGTTGGGCACCTGGAGTGGTTGGTTAGCCCCTATGGGTCCTATATCTCATATGGAAGGACAATTTGGTTTTTTTTTGTTGATTCCACTTCCTTAAATATACCTGGGGATTTGGATCATATAATAGTAACTCTTCATCACATGTTTACCCCAATGGACAGATTATCTTGGGTAAACATGGGAGGAGGGCATTACAAACACCAGAGAATGAACCTCATTGTGCAGAAGCACTAGTTTAATCATTAGAAATCATAGGGATAGAAGTGCTAGTGGGGATAGTACCACCAGGTATACCAGTCCCTCCAGAGAAAGGTGTCCCTCCAAACATAGAACTTGACCAGGGTTTAGATGTACTTCCATAAACAAAGTTTCCCCCGGGTTGACTAGAAACAATGGAGAGTCTTCCCATCATGTTTCCTGAGGTAAAGATGCCCATGCCTAAGTTAGGAATCGTAGTTTGACATGAACTAGGAGTAAATATCCCAGCTCCTGTAGGTTTAATAAAGCCTAGTCCCACTCCAAATGCGAAGCTAGGAAAAGGTAATGGCATAGAAAAAGATAGAAAAGTTGATGAGGTCACAGAGGTGACTGGTGGAATGCCCCAAGCAGAAGTAAGAGGTGTAGAGGGAGGTATAGACCCTGCCACATTGAGTGGTGGTAATGATGACATGGAAGTAGAGACTAGTTCTTCAAAAGGCATAGTGGGGCCTTCCCCCTCCGAAGAAGAAGAAATTTTTTCATTGGTCAAGAAAGGGACTCATACATAATAAGGCCCATTACCGCTAGGTCTCAACTGTAGTAGAATTTTTCCGAGAGGGCCAGCAAAGGTGGATTAAAATGACATAAGGGACTTTTTTTAATACCTCAATAGTAACAGAATTTTCCTCCCTAAGACCAAGGTTATCCCCCCAAACCTGAGTATATTTTAAGTCTTCCAATGTAGAAATTATTCCACGTCTATGTGTTGGTGGACCCTCCTCTTTAGGAGAAAGGCCTAATAGTCTACGAGAATGAAAGTTACTTTGTTCAACCAAAATGAATATAAATTTATTAACCAATTAATTTTGTTAGAGACCCGTATGTCCAGGCTCGGATCAAACAACACACACTAGAAAATCCCTAAAAGACAGCCACACACAAACCAATCCTAGTACCATATTTTAGATGACCTTTCAAACAACTTCTTACTTGTAGGATATCAACTCTGCAAAAAAATCGATTGAGGGGAAGGTAGGGTAGAGGTATGGTTGCTTCCCACAACCCCCACCTATATGGTGTTTTTCTTAGGAATGGCCACTAAGGTACCTCCGCCCCATGGAGGCGCACAAATATTAGGCTTTTGGGTAGTCAGTCACTGACAAGAAATTCCCTACCACGAGTTGGGTAGCCTCGAGGAAAACTGCTCACACCGTGACCTAAGCCTAACCCCCTCTTAAGTGGGTTTTTGACATGCTCTAGTTTTGTTGTGGTATTGTGGATGATTTTTAATCTCCCTATCACAGGCTTGCTAAGTTCTTTTTATAGTCTTGGATCATTTTACTCACACACCTAGCTCCAAAACCCTAGCCTAAGCTAATTTTGTTGTATTACCAAGAAAAATTAAAGATGAGTTTAATGAATTTTATTAAATCATTTATTTTAGTGGTTGTTATTTACTTAAAATGGAAATGGTGTGAAACTTGAGTGGCATGAATAGACTCTTATTATTAACACCCTAATGCAGTTATATGCCAATGCACAATTCTCCTTTCAATTTGATGAAAGCTAATTACAGGAGGGTAAAGATTATTTTCCTTTTTCCAATGAAAACAACTTCTATAAACACTCTCACTAACTTTTCATGAAATTCACCAGGTTGATAATAACAAATACCCAAAAGCAATTTTTAAAAACAATCACTCAAAAGAGCAAAAGAGAGACCCCCAAGAAAGAACAAAAGACAATCAAAATCTCAAAACTTGGGATTTGGAAACAAAATATCTCAAACACAAGAAAAAATGAAAATGAAGAGAAAAAATACAATGAAAATAAAGTAGGATTGTAGCTCAATTGATAAGCAGACACCGATCTACCCTTAACCCTAACTCAAGGATCAACTAGTAAGGATTAAGAGCAAACAAAGAACTTCAATTCTGATGATAAGAATATATTGAAATCACTCAAACAAGCATTTCTAGTGATTATCTACCAACCAAAACAAATTTAAAACAAAACAATATTAAATACAAGCGAAGGAAAGCAAAAACATGTCTTGAATTGGATGAGAAACGCAATGAGTGACCAACCAAATCAAAACAAAATGCACCATTCAAATGTAAATCTGAAACTGGACTAGTATTGTAGACAAAGCAGTGAATATAGATCGGAAAAGAGAGATCTAATTCCTCAGGAAAATAACCCCAAAAATCAAGCACAAACAAGACCTTAACGAAACCCTTAAAACTTGTCAAATAAATGGATCAAATTCACTTACAAGGCACGATATGATCTGATACGTTTCACAGCTAAAAACAACAGTAACACACAGATCTAGAAGGTTAAGAATAATTCAGAGAGAAAGAAGTTGAAATCACAACCAAATTAGATAACCGAGAAAATCTAACAGGACAGAAAGGAAAATTTTATCCAAAAGACATAGATGGATAAAGTCTATAGTATATCTGGACTCGAATAAGAAGCTAAATAACAGAACTATTCAAAGAGTCGGATTCTTGTAAGATATCTCAGAATATCTTAGGATTCCGAGCACAACTACAGGGAAGGAATCTAGGAAAATGCGAGTATATCCAGAGGAATGTAATGGTTAACCCAACGGTTCTAAGGCAGAGCCGCTCTCTAACTCATTTTGTTCCCGCACTTGTGATTGAAATAATACAATTATGTGGTTAATTTAGTCAAATTTTCTTCAAAAAAGTTCATAATTCGATTTTAATCCCACTATATGTTATTCTCTAGTAAAATAAATAATAAAAAATAAATCATATCTGAAGAAAATAAAATTGATGGAGATCCAAATGAATCCATACAACCACAAAGACCTCAATGGAAGCACGAGAAAACCAAAAATGCAAAGAAGAAGAGGACTAACTCGCCATTGGAGTTGCGAGATCTGTTACGGGGAAATTTGACTTGAGCAAGCAAGCTATTTTGAACCCAATAGATCAAAGAATGATCTACTTAGATGTGAGTGTGTGATCAAAAGAAGGTCAAGAAGCCAAACCCTTTGTTCCAATCCATGCAAAAAAATTCATTCAACACTCATGCAATATGTTGTAACAGAATGGTTGAAGAATTAATACTTGTTACCCTCATAGGTTGGTGTAGTCTCTTGAGTTTGATGCCAGGCAAACCTTGCTTCCACTTGAAGATATCACTTCCTCGTGCAATAAGAAGGACCTTGCACACATGCACAACAAAAAAAAAACCAATAAAAGCCTTCCACAAAGGGCTTATTAGTTTAAAACAACATGCACCATTATAACATATGATTCATATTGCATATATAACAAAGTTTTCGATTAAACAAGAACTATTACCTCAAAGCGAGAACTCTAGCCCAAAAAATTCAAAAACATGAAAAAACAATCCAAAAGTGAAAAGTGTGTATTCCAGAACACACTTTTTGTTTGGGTCAAATTTCAACATTTTTTTTAAATTATGCTAAAAACCAATTTTTTTTCGTGAAAAAAGGATTGAAAAAACACCCTCGAAACAAAAAGTGTTGATGTTGGATAACAAAAAAAATTGGGTCACAATTTTGACACTTTTCAACAATGCAATTAAAGATAAAATATTAGAATTTTGAAAAATAGTAAAATTCCAAAAAAATTGATACATGATGTTAAAGATAAAAATATCGTGTCTCAAAGCCTTATAATTTCCAACAATTTTCATTCATCTTGTTAAAGATAAAATATCTCGACTATAAAAACCCTAAAATTGTAATTGTTTTCAGCCATAGCATTAAAGATAAAATATCATAGCTTAGAAAAACCTTAATATTTTGAAAAAATTTCAACCACGGTTTTACAAATATTAAGTTTTTAACATATTTGAAATATGAAATTATGGACAAATTATATGACTAAAACAATTTTTTAAAATGAACAAGTAAATGAAAGATTTATTATTCCAAGAGCAATTTTAATTTTAAAGGTTAAAAGTATTTTTTTTTTTCAAATCTTATCCTAAGACAACTTATTTATATTAATTTATTTTTATTTTAAGTTTGTCATATTAATAACAATTTATTAAATATAATTTTTTTTATATAATGTTTGAAATCACTAGATATGAAACACTTCAGTTATGGTGAATGAAAAACTTTACAAAGCAAATTAATTTATATGTGATTTTGGAGTTTTTGATACTCTCTGCATTAAAACATTTGTTTTTTAAGAAATTTGTGTAAATATTTTATTTTTAAATAATTTGAAGATTTTGAAATTTGCAAATTGTTTTTTAAAACTTATATTTTATTATTGAGTAATATATATATATATATATATAATTTTCTTGTCATATAAAATAATAGTAGTAATAATAATAATTTAATAAAAAAAATTTCTGCGTAAGACTAATTATATTATGTATAAAAGTTACTAGTACAAAACTGACACAGTGTCATCTGTGAGAGCCTACACTGGGCGTGATAAACATGCTCAACAAAGAGAGTCTGGACTGCCCTAGTAGGGAAACCAGTCCTTTTTTAAAAAGCAGTTTGGCCGCCCTTAGAAGGGAAACCGGCCTATAGTTCATGCATAGCATGTTGACAGATAGATATATACTGAAAATAACAATCAGCTTTTCCAGCTGAGCATTGAGGCAAGGGAACAAAAAATTCCAACAGTAATGGAGCAAAAATACCATAAGAAGTTGAAAGTTGGGAGAATCACTGATCATGAGCCGGAGACGGAGGTTCTTCCACAATCCTACACCCATATTCATCGTTGTTGTCGTTCATTCCTCCTTTGTGAGCGCCTTCCTTGTTAGTGACCACTTCCTCCTTGCACGGCGCGTCCTTGGAAGGATGAGTGGAATCAGCAGGCATATCCGAGCTTCTGGGGAAGCTTGAGACAGGAGGGGGCAGGGGAGAGGCTATACGGGCCAGAGCAGGGAGGGGAGACTCTTCTCTGAGAGTTACAGTGATGAAGGCTGTGACAATGGGTCTGTCTAAGGAACATTCAAAGCGAAAGTCTGCACGCTGAGAAGTTTTTCGAATGGGGAGACTTGCAGACCCATGAGAGAGAGGAGGAATTTCACTACTGGGAGGGTCAACCGAGGGGTGAGGGACAGTCGGAGCAAAAAGAACAGATTCACTGTGGCGGCCTCGTCCTCTGGAGCTACGCAGGACCTGAGGCTGGAATTGCGCCTCTTCAGCAGAGGAAGACCCTGAAGCTGAGCTTGTGGAAGGGCGGTAGTGAGCAGCCCGACCCCTACTAGTGCCTCGCCGACACCTCATTCTGTGGCGAAGGCGCAGCATGGAGGTGGAGGCGGGGTGTTGAAATCTACAACAGAAGGGACGAACAGAGAGCTCTGGAGCACAAAGAGGGGAATTGACACCGCAACAGTTTTTCGAGCAAGCACGGAAAGGGGAAACACCACCGAGATTCGTTGTCCAAGCACGATGAGGGGAATTGGCGCCGCAGAAGAGACTGTGAGAGAAATGATGCCCAGGAAGGGGCTCAAAACAAGCAAGCAGGGTGCAACGATGGCCAGTGTGCGTACGCGTGCTGGACTCGGCATAGCCTGGAGGGAAAACACCGCTTAGAGGAAGCAGGAAGCCACCACTGCAATCACAGCTATCCGAACTGTCTAGAACGAGCTCCATAGCCGAATGAACCTCCATATCAAATTGAACGAGTGATCGAGCAGGTGAATTATCGTCTGCGCAAGCTGGCGGAGTTAAATTTTCATTAATGCCTGTACACGGGGCCATATGGCCACCCCACGCGAACTCCTTCGGGAGACGGGTAGGGACTAATGTCCCATCAATCCCTGCAAACATCCGCATCCGGAGAAGAACAGTCCTTGTGCACCAACATGGCGCAATTTTGTAGCATTTCTCATTCATGGATAATGTTGATGGGGCCATGAATGAGTGTGTTAGTGTTGTCTGCTCCAAAATTGGCCAGGAGATCTGCAACTTTGTTGCCTTCTCGTTTGACATGAGTGAACGAAATTTCCCTGTTGCTTTTCAACCAGTTGCTTATCCTATCAATCCTGGCAACCAAACGCCAACTGTTGACTACCTTTGATGTATTGGTGCCCCATAGGAGTTGATTGACCATATTAATGAGAAGTTGAGAATCCCCCTCAATGATGATGGGAAAGAAATTGTAGTGATGAATGAGGCAGAGGCCTTGCCAGAGTCCTTCTAATTCAACCGAGTTATTAGTATCCCATCCGATTGATCCATAGTATATGACTTGAATTTCCCCCTTTGAATTTCTGAAAATGCCTCCAAAACCTGCTTGACCGAGATTTCCTCTGGAAGCTCCGTCAAAGTTTAATTTGAATACCCCGGTAGGAGGGGGAGACTATTGTAGAGGAGCTTCAGGGGCGGCCCTGTTCCTGAGAGTTGGAGTAGGCACTATTTTAAGATTCCAGTTTTTCCAAATGGAGATTTCTTTAGGTTGTTTGGGAAAATCCTCTTCCTGCCAGGAGTGAAGAGCAAGGGATTCCTGGAAATTATTGCTAATGATGCCCCATATGGTGTCCAGAGTTGAGGATTGATTTTTGAAAATTCGTTTATTTCTTTCTTTCCATAGAGACCAGAAAAGCAAACCGGGAAGAAGCTGCCAGAGGGCGTTGAGAAGGGAGGAGCTGTAAGGACGTTTTGGCCAATTGCGGAGGATATTAGTTATGTCTCCAAAAGGTTTGTTCCTTTGGCTACGAAAGCTGATTTTTTCCCATAGAGAGTTGGTTAAAGGGCAAGACAACATGAGATGCTATATGGTTTCAGCGCTTTGATTGCAATTAGGACATTGGGATGGCCCTATGAAACCCCTTTTGATCAGATTGTCCCAAGTGAGGATTCTTCTGTGACTGAGGAGCCAGAGGAAAGTAGAAATTTTTGGCCAAATATTTGGGTCCCAAATCAATTGCCAGAGAGGGTTACGAGGGAGGGGAGAGGGGTGCATCAGAGAATAAGCTTCTTTCGTTGTATATCCCCAACTGAGAATGTCTGGGTCCTCTGAGCATTTGATTTGCCGTCGTTGAAGCTCATTGCTGAGAGCTTCCCAATCAGGAACTTGAGCTTGTCGAGCTATGTGGTGTGAGGGCTTCCATTGCCTGAACCCATTACAATCCGAGGGAAGCTAGAATTGACAAACCTCTTCTTCTATTGCTGCATTATTGTTCCCAAAATTGATTTGAGAGTAAGTCTCAAGGAGCTTCGGGTTTTTCCAAGAGTCGGACCAGAACCTAGCCAAGTTGCCTTTGTGAATCTCCCAGAAACTGTGTTGTTGTATAAGCTCATGGTGCTGCTTGGTTGCATTCCAAACAAGAGAGCTCGTTTGTTTAGGAGAGAGCCTTATTAGATCTGCAGGAGATCTGTTGTTAGCATATTTTGCTGTCCATAATTTAGCCCAGGGAGTGTGTGGGTTTGATATCCATCTCCACCATATACGAGCTCCCATGACTTCATTGTTGTGCATGGGGTTTCTGAGGCCAAGACCCCCAGCTTCCTTGGGAGTGCAGACAGTGTTCCAATTGACTAGGGCCCATTTTCAATTCCGACCAGAGGATCCCCAAAGGAAGTTGCTTTGCAGAGATTTTATCTGTTTGAGGACCCATTTTGGGGCAGCAAGAACAGAAAAAAGATGGAGGGGCATGGATTGCAGCACAACTTTGATAAGAGTGAGTCTGCTAACCATGTTGAGAGCTCTGAAGGTCCAGGAGGATAACCGAGATTCCATCTTTTCCAGAAGAAGGTTCCATGAAGAATGCTTGATAGCAGAATCGATAAGAGGAGCCTCTAGGTATTTTTCAGGGAGAGAAGCAATAGAGAAACCAAGGATGAGAGAAATATTGGCTTGAGTTAGGGGGGGAGTATTGAAGAAAAAAATCTGAGATTTGGAGTCATTAATGGATAAACCAGAATCTTTAGAGAAAAGGTTTAGAATGGCTTTGAAAGAGCGGGCTTCTTGAACAAAAGTGTGGCCAAAGAGCATATTATCATCCACAAATTTTTGGTGAGTGGTGACAGGGACTCCATGAAGGGATATGCCTCTCAGATGATGAGTGTGAACACCATTGTGAATTAATTTGCCAAGGCCCTCAGCCATGAGAAAAAAAAGTAAGGGGGAGAGAGGGTCTCCCTATATGATTCCTCTCAAAGGAAAGAAAGGGGGAGAAGGGATCCCGTTAACAAGGATCGAGAAAAAAGTAGAAGTGATGAGGTTCATTATCCATCTTATCCACATTTGATCAAAACCAAAAGCACTTAAAATTAGTTGAATGTAGTTCCAATTCAATCTGTCAAAGGCTTTGGAGAGATCGATCTTGAGGAGCATACCTGGATTTTTGCATACTTTTAGGGAGTGTATAATCTCATGAGTTAGAATTATACCATCCAATATTTGTCGACCTTCCACATAGCCTGTCTGCTCTGGCGAGATGAGAAGTGGTAGGAGAGGTTTAAGCCTATTGGCTATAACTTTGGAGATAACTTTGTAAATCACGTTACAAAGAGAAATAGGCCTGAATTTTTCCGGCTTACTTGGTTGCTCCTCTTTTGGAATCAGCGCAATGAAGGTAGCGTTGAGAGAGGGTAGGAGCCAATGCATGATTCTTGATTCCTCTACAAGCTGCCAGACTTCATGTTTGATAAGATCCCAGAAATAATGAAAGAAATTAGAAGTAAAGTCATCCAGGCTCGGAGCTTTACCATCCTTGAACTGCGCCATAGCTGAATCAACCTCTTGGAGAGAGACAGGGCGTAATAACATTTGATTATGCTCAGTCGTGATCAATTTTGGAATCAACTGCGTGATTTGATTTATAGCCTGTTGTCTATTGACCTGAGGTTCTTGTTGGATGCCTTTAAAGTATTCCAAGAGCTCCTGTTCCATGTCTTCATGCTTCTCCATCTGTTCCCCTTGTTGACTGGTGATATGGCTGATTCGATTTTGCATTCTTCTTTGAATAGTTGAGCTGTGAAAGAATTCGGTATTTCTTTCTCCCTCCTTTAGCCAACGAATTCTTGATTTTTGCCTCCAGAGGATCTCCTCTTGTTTGTATCTGTCCTCCAACTGCTTCTGTAGGTCCTGCTCCTTGGCAGCGAGAGTCTCTGATCTTCCTTTATTGATGATTTCCTGTTGTACCTCATCCATTTTATGCTCAAGGATTTTCTTCTCCTGAAATATGTTCCCAAAGACTGTCTGATTCCAATTTTTTATATGAATTTTGAGGAACTTGAGCTTTTGTTGAAACTGGTACATTTTTGAACCTTTTGGTGGGACAAAACTTCTCCATGCAGCGTATACCATTTATTTGAAGGACGGATGAGTAATCCAGAAATCTTCAAATTTAAAAGGTCGTTTTGGATGGGATCCTATATTTTTCCATTGAAGCAGAATAGGCCAGTGATCCGAGCCAGCTAGGGGAAGGATTGAGCTAGTGATGTCCCCACCCACATGGATGGCGTTGTCCGAAATGAGGAATCTATCTAATTTTGAAGTGATTTGCTGACCTCCCGCTCTTCTGTTGTTCCAGGTGAAAATGCCATTAGAGAAAGGGATCTCTATGAGCCAATTGTTGTTAATGAAGTTTTTGAAGTAGGAGCATTCCAAATCCAGTCTTGGCCTTCCTCCATATTTTTCTTCCATTTTGGTGATCATGTTGAAGTTCCCTCCAATGATCTACAGGGGATGGGATCTATTCGAATTTAGATTTTTCAAAGTGTTTAAAAGCGCTATCTTGCTAGCCTAGTCCTGAGGAAAATAAACATTGGAAAGATGCCCATGTATGTTAGTCCCAATAGGATGGAAGGTGGCTTGAATAAGGTTGTGAGCAGCATGGAAGTCTGCTAACATTATGGATTGAGTATCCCAGGCTATTTCAAGTCCTCCTGAGAATCCTGAGGCATCCACTGCCACCGAGCTACAGCTAGGCCAAGATTTTGATAAGATTGAGCCTAGCATTTCACTGTTACATTTGGTTTCCTGAAGAAAGAGGATTTGAGGCTTCTCATTCTGAATCATGTTCTTAATCATCATGTACTTCCCTGGGTTGTTAAGCCCTCTTACATTCCATGAGACAAGCTTCATGGGGAACTGTTTTCAAGCAGTTTGAAGAACCAAGTTAACTTGGGGTATCGCCCTGACTCCACCAGCATCTCCCCCAAAGTGATGGTGCGTTGCCAATCTGATTTTCGACCTCGCTTCTTGGTTTCTTTTATTACTTTCAAGCTATCCCAATGGCTGCCTGGCTGAATACCCAATTTCTTTTGTTGTTGAACTTTGGAGAGGGCCACTTCAAGTGACTCAATTTGTCGAGGATTGATCTTATCAAATTCTTTTCTTCTGCAAGCATCTCCTAGGCCCAAGAGATCCAGTTCTCCTAGGTCAAAGCCTTCAGAATATTCTTCCATGAGGGTAAGCTGATTATTTTCCGGAATTTCTTTATTAGCCTGAATAGGGTTAGATGGTTTCCCATCTAGATCCATGAGAATAGGGTTCCAAGTCACCTGCTTTTTCTTTGAAGAGGGATTGGAATCAGAGAGAACGACAGATTGCGGCTCAGATTGAGAAGGCGCAGGGATTTTAGGGTTGGGCTGATTCGAGGGGGTAGAGGAAGGGGAGGAGGGATTGAGGGAGGTCAGGGAGGAATCATTCTGAGGGTCAGATTGAGCAAGAATGGCGAAGCTATTACTGGTGGAAAGGGTATTGGCAGGAGCACTAGGTTTTTTCCCAGAAGAGGAGGATTTCTTGTTATGTCTTCTTCGAGGAGGAACTGTGTTGAACCCATCTGCTTCCTTATTGTCTTCAACTTCTTGGTTCCGAGATTGAGCATTTAGTGGGAAATCTCTGAAGAGATGTCCATGGGCATGGCACCTTCTGCAGCGGAATGGAACATGTTCGTAATCAAGAGGTTGAATCCATTCAAAATCATCATGAAATAAACTTACCGCGTCTGGTAGGGCTTTGTCCAGATGCATGTAAACACATATTCTTGCATAGGAGGTGTATCTTCGTAGCTTGGTCTCTTATGCTATCTTTATGAACTCTCCTAACCCTCTTCCAATCTCCTAAAGTGAATCCTCATCCCAATATTCAAGTGGTAGCGAGTATAGACGAATCCATACAGGTGCCCAGTTGAAATTTTCTTTAACTGGGTTGAATCTTTCGACCCAGTTCCTGAGATATAACCCCGCCGAGTTGAAAAAATATGGGCCGTCATCAATTACCTTATTTATGTCCTCAATACAGTTAAAGATAGTTGTGAAGAAGCCTTTCGGACCCAGTTGCAGAGTAACATGTCCTTTGGGCTTCCATTTGGAAGCAATCCATCCTTGTAATGCTTTTTCTGTTGGCCAAAAACTGATAAATTTTCCAATGAGGGCGTGATCCCTCATGTACTGAATTCTGGCATTTATACGATGACTTGGCAAGTCGATTTTGGGTCTATCTGGAGCTATGGGCTTGCAGGTGGAGGAAGTGACCAGCGGCACATCCGATTGTTTTTCGGAGGTCGACTTCTGAGTCGCATCAGTCTCTTGCTTATTGTCAGAATCAGTTTTGCTTGGATTGGGTATTCCTTCGATTCCTTCTTCAGTGTCAGGGGGAGGCTGACTGCCTCCCCTCGTTTCCGTCGCCATGATTGTGTGCAGAGCTACTCTGCTTGGAAAATCAGGCACCAACAGTGTTCAACAAAGTTGCAGAGATTGTTAGGGTTTCTACAAAGTGAATGAAAGGAGAACCCTAGCAGAGCGCGCATTTCATTTCCACTTCAATATAATTAATTAAACCTTTACTATGAGTGTTAATTCCATTTACATAATAATAATTTAATATTAAAATTATATTTATTTTGAATTTAATAAATCAAAACTAATAAACATATTAATGATTATTCAAAAAAAATTGTAGTTTCCAGAACCTTATCGACCACTAAGGAAGTACACCATCAACAAAAAAAAAGTGTTCTCTTAAACTTATTACTTCTACATATTTTTTTATTTTGACATATATATCCAATCAAATATATTGAAAATATGAAAACATTGAAAAAATAAAATTAAATTAAAATATATATATATATATATATATATATATATATATGTTAACATAAAATAAAAAATAAAAAAACAAGACCAAAAAAATACATTAAAAAGACAAAAAAAAAAAAAAAATCAAACATAAAAGATGTAAAAAAAAATCAAAAAACAAACAAACAAACATAAAAAATAAATTTAGAATAAAAGAAAACATTTCAAAACAAACATAATTTTGTTTTTATTTTATTTTTAATAATTTGTTTTTTTTTTTATTAATTTTTTTTTAAATATTTTTAATTTATATTTTTTTATTTAAATTATTTTATTTTAAATTTTCCCTTTTTATTTTTATTTTTTTATTTTTTTTATTTTTATTTTTTTAATTATGAACATGAAAATCACCAACATTAAAAAAAATAAAGTGTAAAAAACAAGCCCTCTAAACAAAAAGAGCTAGCGTTACATCAACACTTTTCAAAATTAGCATGAAAATCACTAACATTTTAAAACAAACGTGTCAAAAATAAATACTCTAAAAAAAGAGGTTGATTTTGCATCACCACTTTTCAAAATCGACATGAAAATCATGACATTTAAAAAAACAATAGGTCATAAAAAAATTTAAAATCCTAAAAATATGCTCTAAAAAATAGGTGATTTTGCATCATCACTTTTCAAAATCGACATAAAAATCATGACATTAAAATAAAATAAAATTAAAAAATTAAAAAATTAAAAAAAAAAAAAAAAATCATAAGAAAATTTATAGTGCCAAAAATATGCTCCAAAAAAAAGAGTGATTCTTCATCACCACTTTTCAAAATCGGGTGTTTTTTTTTCTATCTCAAAAAAACGGGTAATCAGTAATTTTCTCATTTGATCAATAACTTTGTTATATAGGGAAGGAACATGTAGATCTATTTTTCCAAAATGACATTACAATAAATGTACACCTCCCAACAAATGAGATCTCCTCTTAAACCAACAACATGGCCTCCTCCTCCCAATACAACAAAGCTCTTTCGCTATAATATGGATACTAGTTCTAATCGCCTTTCCTCTTAGTGAGACTATATAGGTTCATTCTATCCTCCGGGAGAATGTATCTAGACACCTAGGGGCTTGAGAAATTAGGAAAATTATACAATAATATACCCTTAGACAACTCATACACAAAGTGGGTCAAGTTGATTTCCCTGGAAACAACAAACTCTAGAAACCTTTTTCACAATTATGAGTTTTTTCTCAATGATCTCAATTATGAAATAATTATTATCTCATAATTATAAAATTATGACAAAATAATTATGAGAAATAACTCAATCATATAATTCCGCCCTTTTAACATGGAATAAATCTCACCTAAAGAAAAGGTGAAAGGGGGTGCATTCTAGCCAGCAAATGAGGTCAATTGAACTTGGGTTGTTCTCACTATAATAGAGTGGCAATAGAGTTATAACATTATGTTCTTTAGCCGCTTCTTTTTTATGCTATAGTTGTTTCGTATCACGACTCAACTAAATTTGAAGATAAACCTTCGACCATTTTTAGCCAGTTGTTTTATCTCTTTAATTTGATTAGGTTCCCTAAGTTAGAATATGCATTCGTGTAGAAGGAACAATTCATGGTTTGTCTTTATTAACATATACTGAATCTGTTACTTTAGTATTAACTATTTTTCAGTTTGGATTTTTCGTTAGAGGCGTTTAACTTAGGCTTCGATTATCTGTGGAATTTTTTGTTTAGCATGTGGTGGAGATACAAAATCAATCTGATATTACATGGGCCACTATAGAGATCAAATTTAAGTGTTATAAGAATAGCCTTGCTCGTGTGAATTCCGAATGCAACTTCTTATCAGAAATAGGAAGAAGAACTACGACAACTTTGGTTTCCTTGGATAGCCTGTACATCTTAAAATAGTTTTGCATGCTGGAACAATGAAAAATGGTTGGTACACTTGTTCATGCATATGGTTAATCACTATATTTTGAGCTTATGAGTAATTTAAAGGAGTTATTTATATATCATGACTAAAATTTGAGTTAATAGATACTAGTCCTCATTCATATTATCCTAGTCTGTAAATGATAGAGAATAGATAGAATTAGTGACCATCATTAAATCATAAAATTAGGTGGATATGTTAGAATAATTTGATGTGTATGTAGCATCCCATAGTCTATGCGATGAGATGGGTCAAGTTTGATTAGGCTACAGTGAAGTTAAAAGTTGCAGTGGTGGTTTGAAGCCTTGGTGGGTACCTACCACAAAATAGATAAATGAGAATGGCCTGAAGTTTGATATTAGAAATGATGCCGAAGATATCACTGATATTGGTACTTTATGTATAAGATAGGGTGCTCCCTTAACATTGTGTGTTAGACAGGTGCTATATGGGCTAGATGATATGTTGATGGGTTTTCGATCTTTGAATTTTCTTAACACAGGGCATATTCTACATAATTATTTCAAGAGACATGCCTATTTTAGTTCTATATCAAGAATGATTGGCATTATTTTTTCTCATTGATCTATCTTGAAGCTAAAATTATTGGTTTTAAGGGAAGCAGCCAGAGTTATTTGCGATAACAAGGTTTTTGTTCACTGACAGGGGCCACTATATGCACGAATTCCGCATCATCTGGTAGTGATGGAATTTGAGTTGAACTTAACTCTATCTCGGAGGAATATGATGGTTCAGTATTCCATGGTTAGTCTGTAGTAAAATACTGACTCTCTATTCTAGAAGGTTTCACTATATTTTAGAATTGAAAGTTGATTGTGTCAACATTGAAGTAGTTGATTGTTCTCACTCTTATTTCAAGTAAGATGACAAGTGTGTTAGGGAGTGTACAATAAGGTGAACTAGGGAATTGAAAAACATCATAACATGAGATCAAAGATTGGACAACATTTTAAAATGAGTAGGACATTGGGTACTAGGTAGGACACTGTAAGGTGAGCTAGGGCATTGAAAACATTCTTAACATGAGTTTGGGCATTGAATTGTTAGGGAGTGTACCTTGGATAGATTCCTACACCACCATGCAAATGTGTGTATAATAAATCCATAGTTGCAATCTGGTTTGTAGGTATGGACTCTAGGTGAAGCATTAAATTTGTACCTCAAACCATGGAAAAGAGACCCAAGAGCAGAAACATGAGGAAATGAACAAGTTGATAAGAAATATTTCTAACAAGCTTGTGAAACTGGAGTTAGAAAACAAAAATCCTCCTCGAAAAATAAAACTAAATCTCAACTGAAGTTTCGACCCTCAGTATAAGAGACCACCCTTGCATCTCTTGCAAGGGAGATAAAATATCAACAAGATCATATTTAACCACCTTTGTATTTGGAAGATGATCCAGAGGAACATGTTGAAGAAACCATGGAAGTTTAAGAAAACTAGTTCTCTTCTTTTTCTGAAGAGGAATATGAAGTTGAAACACATGAGGAAGAAGGGGAGGATTTGGATGCCCCACTAGATGATGGTGAGATTGAAAAATATTGTAGATAGTTTGTTGACTTCATGCAGGCTCAGTTACACAATAAATATGATCTTAGATATTCTAGGAAAATATCTATAATGCAGGACCAAAATGAGGAGCCTCCTCCCTCAAATCCTCCTAAATCAACAAAGAAAGGAAAGAAGCCTCTAGACCAAGTCTCACAAAAAAGAAAGAGTCCTCATATTCCATTCTTCACAAGCCTAAAGTTTCTAAAATAAAGCAATTTCCCTTACCATCCAAGCCAATCTGTGATAAGGAGAAAGAGCTTGTTGGTGTTGCCAAAACTGATTGGAGCCCCTCTTCCTTTAATCTTCAAAAGAGTTGGATAATGTCAAAATATTTGTTCCCTTGACTAAACTATAAAAGCAGCCTAATTATAAATCTCAGGTATCTCAATTCATGTTCCCATCCATCGTGGCTCCTTTGCACGGTAACCTTAACCTCCAATAAGAAATACCCATGGTTGTATTTGGACCTCATGTTGAGGAACAAGACTCTTCCACTGCCCCTTTTTATGTTACCCTAGTTGTTCATGAGCTCTTATTGCACAATTGCATGCTTGACTCGGGAGCTTCTCACAATCTGATGTCGATGTCTGTTATGGAGCAGTTGGGGATGCAAATAACAAGACAATATAAATATTTGTACCCCTTTGATTCCAATAGAGTAAAATTTCTGGGGATGATTAAATATTTGATGGTAAATTTGGCCCAGATTCCTATGAAAAGTGTAGTAATGGATATTGTGGTTGTTGATATCCCTACAAGGTTTGGTATGCTCTTGTCCAGGTCATGGGGGTCTAAGATTGGAGGATCCACCAAACTAGTTTTAACATATGCTACCATCCTAGTGTTTTGTGGAGAAGAAAGACAACTGTATAGAGAATCGAGACTTGTAAAGATAGTTACAAGAGCCAACGGTACAAATAATACCCCTATGTATGGTAAAGAGAAAGTTTTCTTTTGTTTATTGTTAGAGGAAAATGATCTAATCCTCGATGAAACACAGGTGGAATGTCTTGTCCAGCTAAACAAAAAATCACTAAAGTGTGATACAATTTGGGAGCTATACTTTGATGGTGCTTATTCTAGGGAAGAAGATGGTGCAGGTATGTTGTTGGTGTCTCCAGAAGGCAGCTTGATCCCTTTCTCCTTTAAACTAGAGTTTGAGGCCACTAATGATGTTTCCGAGTATGAAGCCTTGCTATTAGGTCTGCAAGTTGCTAGGAATATTAACATTGGGTGCTTGGAATTGTTTTGAGATTCAGAGTTAGTGGTGAAAAAAATCAAGAATCAATGCCAAATCAAACATCCAAGACTAAAGGCTTACCAAAATTAGGTATGGGATATGATCGATAAATTTTTCTTAGCCTTTAATGTCCACTATATGCCCAGAGAGAGAAATCAGATGGCTAACTCGACTATAATTGCTAGTAATTTTAAACCTCCTCAAAACCCATTGCTCTGATATGAAGCTGAGGTCAAGTACCAACAGTTAGTACCAAACAATGTTAAACATTGGCAGGTGTTGGAAGATGAGGAACAAATGCTTCATGGAGGTTATCAGAGAAATCACAAATTTATTAACTGGCCAGGAGGATGAGAAAATTATGGATGAACAACAGGTCAGTTGGGAAGAAACCATTGCAAGGAAAAATATTTTACAGCTGAAGGGTAATACTATCCCCAGGTTTTTGGTCCCATCGGAAAGTTTGTTTAGCCAAAATTTTGTGGCTACCAAGCCAACTGAATAAGAACTTGAAGAGGTGCAAGACTGTAACATTGGTACATAGCAAGATCCCCACATAATCAAGTTGGAAAAAGGAGTTCCTGATAAGTACAAGCAAAGGTATCTATACCTTTTTAAACATTATATAGATTTGTTTTCTTGGTCTTATGATGACTTAAAAACATTTGATACTACTATAATTCAACTTAAGATACCTTTGAAAGGTGGGGTGAAACCATATATGCAGAAGCTCAGGCAAATTAACCCTATGTTACTCCCATCAATTGAAAATGAGGTAAGGAATTTACTCCAAGCCAAAATCATTGTACCTTTGAGGTATTCAGACCGGATAGCAAATTTAGTCCCCGTTAGAAAAAAGAATGGGGAAATAAGGTTGTGTGTTGAATTTAGGAATCTGAACAAAGCCTCATTGAAAGACAATTAGGGCCTCTGCCTAAAATTGACTACATTCTGCAGAAGGTGGTAGGTTCCTCCTAGATGTCTATGATGAATGGTTCTTCTGGATACAATCAAGTAGGTGTGCACCCTTAAGATCAAAAGAAAGTTTCTTTCACCATGCCCTCGGGAACATTTTTGCATGCCAGAATTCCCTCTGGCCTCATAAATGCAAGAGCTATTTCTAGAGATCCATGGATATAAAATTTGTGGGAGAACAAGAAAAATGTGTGGTAATTTACCTGGATGACATCATAATTTTTTCAAAAACATATGAAGAATGCATTGAACATCTACAGCTCAGTTTTGAAAAATGTAGAAATTATGGTATGTCTTTAAATCCCAATAAATCTCAGTTTTCTCTAAGTGAGGGAAAATTGCTTGTGAACATTGTGGAAAAATAGGGGGTGAAGATTGATCCCAAGAGGGTGGAATCCATCAACGACATCCCATTACCAAGAAATGAGAAATAGATCCAGGTTTTCTTGGGAAAAATCAACTTTTTAAGGAGGTTCATACCAAATTATGACAAGATAGTCAAAGAAATTACAGAGATGTTGAAGAAGGATAAGGAAGTGAAATGGATTGTAGAAGATCTGGAATCGTTCTCAATAATCAAAATGGATTTCACAGAAGCTCCTGTATTATTCATCCCAGATTATCTAAAACCATTTTTCATTTTTTCTTTAGCTTCCCCTCATACAGTGGTTGTTGCCTTATTTTAGAAAAATGATGAAGGGCGCAAGCAACCAATAACATTTTTTCAGTCATGTGCTACGAGATGTTGAGATAAAATATAATATTTTGGAGAAACACGCCTATTCCTTGGAAAAATCCCTGTAGGCCTTTAGAATCTATGTCCCACAATCAAACATAACTACTTATGTTCCTACAAATGTTGTGAAATATATCCTGGTGCAGGGTGATAGTGAGGGAAAAAGAGGCAAATGGATTTCTAAAATACATGAGTATCATATGGATATCAAACCTACCAAGCTGATCAAGGGGTAGGGGTTGGCTAAAATTTTGTCTGAAACAAATTGTCAAGCATTGGGCATAAACTTAATGGCTGGAAAGGAAGGAGAAAGTGGAAATTTGGAGCAACAACAAGGGATTGAAACCTCACCTCAGAAAATCCATATGAAATACATTGTGTCCCACCGGTATAAACATATTGTCTATTTTCTATTTTTTCTAAGGTGCCCATTAAATTTTGATAAAGTTAAGTACAGGGCTCTAAGGCTACAAGCCCATAAATTTGTTATCTTAAATGGTCAACTATATTGGAAGGACCCAGTGGGGATTTTACTTCTATGTTTGGTTGAAGAAAAAATCCTCAAAGCTATTGATGAATCCCATAATTGTGTCTGTGGAGGACATTACAACAGACTTTTATTGGCATAAGCTATTTGGTGAGGTGCATACCTATGTTCAGGCCTATGAGAAGTGTCAAATTTTGGCAGAAAAATAGAATTTAGCACCTTTCCCTTTAATCCATGTTTTTGTTGAAGAACCTTTCAAGCAGTGGGGGTTGGACTTCATTAGGGAAATACACCCACTTTCCAGTAGTCAACACAAGTGGATACTCACAACTACTGACTACTTAATTAAGTGGGTATAAGTGGCCCTAGCCAAGAATGCAAATGATGTTGTAGTTATTAATATCATGAAGGAAAACATCCTTTCCAGGTTTTGCTTCCCTAAGAAGGTTGTCACAGACAATGCTCAGGTGTTCAATTCATCCAAGTTTATTTATTTTTTCCAAAGATACAACATTGTAGTAGGCCATTCTACCACCTATTACCCACAAGGAAATGGATTGGTGGAATATTCAAATAAAACCTTGGTAAGGATTCTAAAGAAGACAATATCACAAAATCAGAAGAACTCGGACTCATAGCTGAAATTTTCCCTATGGGCTAACAGGGTTACCACCAAGAGGTCCACTGGGAAATCCTCTTTTGAGTTGGTTTATGGGAAGGTTACAATATTCCCCGTGCAGTTAACTATTCCAGTAGATAAAATATTACAAGATATTGAGGAGGATCCAAATGCCCTAACCAGAAGGATACATCAGTTGGTAGAACTTCAAGAGAGCAGAGAACAGGTGAATCAAAATTTGATCAGTTATCAGGAAAAAATGAAGTCCCTATTTGACAGAAAGGAAAAATATAGGTATCTATAGCCAGGCGATTTAGTACTAAGGTGGGATGTCAGAAGGGAAGATAAAAGGAAGTATGGGAATTTTGATCCTCTATATTTTGGGCCTTTTAGGATTGTTGAAGCAAAAGGGAAAAATATCTTCCTGCTGGAAAATTTAGAGGGAAAAGTGCTTGCACTACCTGTAAATGGGCAGTTTCTCAAGCTTTATTTCCAACACTGAAAGAGTCCACTCTCACCCATTGTAAATGTTGATGAGCCATTTGTAAATAACCAAAACTGTTTTGAGTTTCTATTATTGCTTTTTTTAGGAGGTTTAAATGAAATGACTCCATGCCCCGGGGAGTAAGACACTAATCCGCAGGTTCTCAGTGCATTTTATATAATAAATTGTCCCCAGTTGGAGCCAATTTTGTTTCCCTTCATCAATTTTATAAGAAGGCTAAGAGTTTGAATTCAAGACTCCTAGCTAAAAAATCAATCAAAACAGTGATGGGGGCAACTATCAAGCCTTAGCGCCATAGCATAAGATCTAAGGTTAAAACCAAAACTCATGGAACCCCCACCAAGTAAGTGCAACATAATAAAGGAGGATTTTTGAACAAGCACTCCCTTTCAGTTAATGGTCAAGCAATTTGGGGGCGGATTGTCATCCATCTCCGCTCAACCAACTCCTAGAAGCATTTCGGGGGGGGTAACATGCGCGAGCGATATACCAATTCTACCCCACGAAGTTGACGTGTAATATTCCCAAATGGAAAAGATAGGAATATAGAACATATGCACAATTCCAACTACGGTAAAATAAGAATTAAACATGTAGAACTGGAAAAATGCTGAAATACATCAAAACATCATAAATATGGGAAGAAAATAGCTGAGCCATATCATTATACATCAGCATCAAACGAAAGTACATAGTGCTCCAAAAGGAATGCACTCAAGCCACAAGATGGCTGAAATACACCAAAGAAACCAAGCACTGGAAATGTGTGTTGCTATTGTTGTTGCTGCTAGAAACTACTCTTATTATGAAGAAGAAACATGTGCGGAAGGCTGTTAGAGTGCTCATAATAATCCGGTATTTTAACAACGGATTCTACTCAAAAGAAATATAAAAACCCATAAATGGTTTGGCCAGATTTTAACTTTGGATTTTTGGCCCTTTTTGGGTTGACCACTACAACAGCTCACTAAAATTACGCAATCATGGACTGGAACTGCATTGTAGGGGATAAAAACACTATGGCCTGATGCCAAATGTATCAATGATGCTCTAGGGCCTTATTTAATAGCCTCCAAAGAGAAAGAAACCTCCCTCAAATGAGATCTTGCTCGGAAATCTCCCAAATCTAACCTCCACAACTTCTACCCTACAAAACAAACACAAATCCTCAATAGGAATTGCATTGTACATTAATACTGAAGTCTTGGCCAAATGCCTGATAGTGGAATGTAGTACAAAACTCTTCCAAGAGGCCTCTCAAGGAAAGAGGTGGGATTCCCGATCAAGAACACCCAGTGCTAAACAACACTTGCAATCTTAGCTAAACAACCAAAGAAAGCTATATGTCTAAACAGACCATATATTCAGAAATATAAACATCAACATTATGAAATATGGCTGCCATCATCTTCCTTATATAAGTTGTGAGCTTCCAAAACCTAAGCCCCATCCAGTAATGGCACTACTTCCATGCAAAGAGTCTCCATCTAAAATTGTGTTGTCTTTCATTGAATGCCACTACTCCATGACAGCATTGTTGATTTGGTCAAAGTTGACTCAGTCTTCATGCTCCAACCCCTTTTCATACCTAAGGGTCTTCAATCCAACTTTTTATATGACCTCCATTCACACTAGAAGTGTCTTTATTCCTACTAAGGAGATTTATGGGTCTCCATACCCTCTTATTCCTCCAAATAAGAAGCAAATCAAAATTTTAATATTCCAATTAGTTGTATACTAATTTAGGAATATTACAATCCTCCCCTTCCAAATGTTTCTTTTCTCCAAGAAAATACAAGGATATAATTTAAGAGCCTCCTCTCCTCCTCGTGTAGCATCCTTATATGATAATTTCCTCCAATGAACAAGATGCTCTCTCATCAATATGTCCCCAAGTTTCTCCTCCCAAGTGTATAAGTATGCCTTTGGTGAAAAATCCAAATGGCTCTCATCATGAACAAGTGGGATATCCATGGACGCAACTGTATGTCGTCTAGAGGCCTCCTTGAGGCATGGAATCAGAAAATGATTGGGAACCTTTCTCCCCATGTGAAGCTCCAAGCCCCAAACTATCATCCACACAAAGTGAATCACCCTCCAAAATGGTAACTCATGAAAATACTCCTCCACCTTAGGCAATTGCAATGTAGGTGGGCTGCATAGCTGAATATGATAGACCAAATGGCCTACCCCACGTTGTCTCTCCCTCCACTTATGAAAAATGTAGAGCTATCGTTGATATTGGGCTGCAATATTGTTGCTTTCAAGAGGCAAAAAGAAAACTAGATCTTCAAAGATCCTCTCTCTAGCGTCATGGATCATGTTGGCCCAAACCATCCCATATATGATGAATAGGACATCATCACCATATGGCATCCAAATGAGAAATATACTAAAGGTTTCATGTAGTGCTGGAAGGTACCAACAGTTTCCCAAGTGGTCACAGTGCATTTTTTCTAACTAATGTCCCAAAACATAATATGGCAAGTTGTCTCCCAACATGTTGCTAGTTGTGCATGTCATCTCATCTACTAGTAAATAGTAAATGGTATTGTTTATCAACTGAGCATACAGAGAATAGTACAACACTTTCCCCAAGCCATTCAAGAGATAGCTATCCCCATCATAGATGTTGGCCTCAGAAAGATCATGAAGCCCAAATAAAAATTGGCCCTCTTGTGGAGCAATGCACTTTATATAGATGGAAAGAGAATGAAAATATTGTGTTAGATAATCAATAAGTGAAAAAACACAAATCTTAACATGTACTGAGAGTAATCTGATAATAAGATCCATGAATGAGCCCTCCATGGTGGTATGACATATCTCCATGAAAAGGAATGAACTATGTGCTGCATGCAAAACCTTCTTCTTATGCTTGGAGATCCAAGTCAAGAATATCATATCATGGTAATAGATGTCTCCCTCCATTACTCCATCACTCTCATTTCCTACTTTTCCATCAAGTGCATCATATGTGAAGTGATCCTGGAACACTCCATCAACAATTCCAAGCTCCCAAGTGATAGCATTGTTGGCCTTTGTAATAAGGCTCATGTCATCTCATAGCTCCATTCTTTGACATGCCAAATGCCAAAGTCATCTACCATAATGCTGCTATATATGGGAGATTTATTCGAAGGTGGAAGTACCTCTTGATCCTCCGAAGCTAAGGAGTAGCCCCTTGGCACCATGATTGTGCCACCACCATCTACTCCTGCAACATCATGCAAAGTATGGGAGAAAATCAGCCCATACTCTCCCAAGAGTATCCAAAGCAACAACAACTCTTGTTTCCTTCACATACCATCACCATATGGAGCAACAACATGATGGTTGATATGAAGGATATCACATCACCCCAATACACCCAAAATCCTTGTTGCCATATGATGCAAGTGCCATGCCAAGTCCCATCCACCAACATACCCTTTGGAGAAGGATATGACACATGATGGCCAAACTCTTTCAAGAGTAGCCAACGTAGCCTTGCCTCCTACTGCCCTATTGCATAGATCTGCAAGTGGCTTTCCAGCCTCTTTCTCATCAACATCACCCATCCAACCAATGGTGAGTGTCTATCATCATGCTCAAAATTGGCATCCCTCCAATGGAGAATACCATCCTCCCATATCAGATTTCTATCTTTGCATTTCATGGGATGTTGAAATGGAATCTCCTGGAGATCTCCAAATGAAGACCACTCATCAATGACCAAGTTGACCCCATAAGGATCCAAATAAGATTTAGGCAAAAACTTCTCATTAAGATGTGAAGTGTTCATCAAGAAGTATCCATCATAATAATGGAAGATGTCATCCATCATAAAATGTCCTCCATCAATCATCTGCCTATCCAATGTCACACAAGTATAATGTTCATCAGAATGTTCCAATAATAGTTGGGCCCCCAACTCATCACTGTTTCTCAATGACAGTGATGTTGATCTCCATGATGGTGCATTTGTTGTCTCATGATCATGCACAATGTTGAACATACAGTTATGCATTGGATTTTCTACGATAATGTTCATCCCATCCTCCAAAATACTACACTCCAACCCCAAGAGTTTTGTGCAACTCAACAATGATATATTAGGATGACTATATATCTCCTCCTTGAACAAATCAAGCTTCCTCAGCGCTGATAGTATGCTGCTCCAAATCAAATGGATGAACCACCAAATGTTTGCTTCACCCTCAAGGTGTAGCGCTGCAATCTCAACAACTTCTCTCTCTGCTACTGGATGTAGTAGGAAGAATACATCCAACTTCATTCCCCAAGCCCTTGTTGTGCATGTGGATGCCTCATCAAATGTAGAAAATGGAAATCTATTGTTGCAAGGTATTCTTTCTTCTTTGAGCTGAATGAACTATGGGAGAGTAAGATTCTCCTTAAAAGCCCTTGATTGAGATTTGTATTCTGCAAGATACTCACTTAGAATCTCATGATCTAAGTGTCCTCCATCTCCATGTCTTTTGTATTTCTTCAAAAGAAAAGGGCATAGTATTTTTTTTTGGATCTCTATGCAATATCGGTTCTTTCTGCTGATAGGAAGTGCATGGACCTTCCTCATCTTGAAACCCTAGTGTGGTTTCATTGCCTTTCTCCATTTTTCTTTGCTTGACCTCCTTGGTGAGGTCCCTCTTAGATCTGAAAAGAGATGAGATAAAACTCATTCATTCTATCATTCTAATCTCTTTCTCCTTCTTCTTATTCTCCTGATAGCATAATGGTTGAGATCCACAGGCTGAGCTAAGATTATGCTCCGATACCACCATACTATTCCCAAATGGAAAAGATAGGAATAAAGAACATATGCACAATTCTAACTACGGTAAAATAAGAATTAAACATGTAGAACTCGAAAAAAGCCGGAATACATCAAAACATCATAAATATGGGTAGAAAACAACTGAGCCATATCATTATACATCAACATCAAATGAAAGTACATAGTGCTCCAAAAGGAATGCACTCAAGCCACAAGATGGTTGAAATACACCAAAGAAACCAAGCACTGGAAATGTGTGCTGCTACTGCTGCTGCTGTTGGAAACTATTGTTATTATGAAGAAGAACCATGTGCGGAAGGTTGTTAGAGTGCTCAGAATAATCTAGAATTTGAACCACAGATTCTACTCACAAAACCCAGAAAACCCCAAAAATGGTTTGGCCAGATTTTAACTTTGGATTTTCAACCCTTTTTGGGTTGCCCACTGCAACAACTCACTAAAATTACACAATCATGGACTGAAACTGCACTGTAGGGGATAAAAACACTATGGCCTGATGCCAAATGTGTCAATGATGCTCCAGGGATTTCTTTACTAGCCTCCAAAGAGAAAGAAACCTCCCTCCAATGAGATCTAGCTGAGAAATCTCCCAAATCTAACCTCCACAACTTTTGCCCTACAACACAAACACAAATCCTCAACAAGAACTGCATTGTACATTAATACTGAAGTGAATGTAGTACAAAACTCTTCCAAGAGGCCTCTCAAGGAAAGAGGTGGGATTCGCGATTAGGGACACCCAGTGCTAAACAACACTTGCAATCTTAGCTAAACAACCAAAGAAAGCTATATGTCTAAACAAACTATATATTCAGAAATATAAACATCAAAATTATGAAATATGGCTGCCATCCTCTTCCTTATATAATTTGTGAGATTCCAAACCCTAAGCCCCATCCATTAATGGCACTACTTCCATGCAAAGAGTCTCCATCTAAAATTGCGTTGTCTTTCATTGAATGCCACTTATAATCCATGACAGTGATGTTGATTTGGTCAAAGTTGACCCACTCTTCATGCTCCAACCCCTTTTCACACCTATGGGTCTTCAATCGAGATTTTTAGATGACCTCCATTCACACTAGGAGTGTCTTTATTCCTACTAAAGATATTTATGGGTCTCCATACCCTCTTATTCCTCCAAATAGGAAGCAAATCAAAATTTTAATATTCCAATTAGTTGTATGCTAATTTAGGAATATTACATGACAAGTCAGACTGGAGGGACCACCGATCCAGTGACCCATATTGATTCCGAAGCCAATGCAAGCGAGTGATGAATTCAAAAGGTAAATGGTAACCTATCCACCCCCTGCTCCATTCCACATGTCATATGTCGCCACCCAATCCCCTTTTTCCACGCGTCCCCCTGTGACATCATCTTAGTTCAGTTAATCCTTTCCCTCTCTCTGCTTATCAAAAAACCCTTCCCGCCTCAAATTTTTAAAACTTTGTATTGTTTCCTGGTGCAAGCATCTCATTCTAGTCGTTTGTTCTGTAACGTCGTCTGTTCACTCAACCGGTCTGGAACCTACCTCCAACACCATTTCCATTTATCTCCATGACAACTAGTTAATTGGTCGGTCACTTTCACCGGAAAATCATTTGAATATACATTGAAACACGAAGAAAGCATCCCCCAAGAGCTCTAAATCCCAAGATATCAAACCATCCTCTAGTGTCGAACATATCAAGCACACAGAGGCACAAATTGCATACCCCTCTTGCACCTATCGCCTCGCTGACCTTCGATTCAACTTATATGGTAACCACGTCAGAGGAGAAGACCCATTTCGGGTGGTCGACTTAGGCCCGTACTACCAAATTGCAACCTCAGTACACCATTTCCCCGAGTATGTCTCCTGGATAATAATCACTTACATAGATGAGAAGGATTGTTTTGTCTCTTCCATTGGGGTCAAAATCATTGAGGTGACCCCAAGATAATTAAAAAATCCCTGATTTACCCAAGCTCCCTTAAACCCCAACAGTTTACAAAAACCACATTGGTCTACCATTTAACTACCCTTGCAGTTAATGAGCAATAGACCTTTCTACAAATGGTCCTGCCCCCCGGCCTACAATCCCTTCCTATTGCTGACAATTTCCCTGTAACCCTCTTTGCAGAACCTATTCATCCCATTCTATCCCTAATAGCCCATCTGTTTGGGGATGACGATTCCAATACAGCTACTAAAGCCTCTTTAGGGTTCCCAAGGAAAATGACGCAACCTGGACATTTGTTTGACATCCTTGCTTACTTAACTGGGGCCATAAGATTCCAGCTACGCCATTGCCCTACCACTTCTTATTTTAGGTATTATTCATCGTTCTTCTTCTTGTTTGTGTACACACATGTGCATGAGTTCGAGTGCCTAGGTCTCAATTTGGTGGTTGCCAACAAACAAAAGAAATTTGTTTTCGACCGGGACATTGCTGTTAGGAAGAGACCAAACGCTGATGGCTATTCTCAATTTATATCCTCTTATATGGTCATTTCCTATAAAAGCATTCATGGTGTTTCCACTCCCAAAATTATCCCTCAACAAAAATCAATCCTCCAACTTAGAAAGGACACCAGGGTGGGGAAATGGTACCTGTTTGATGATTACACAGAAATTAGGGTTTTTATGGGTGTGAGCATTGAAAGAAACCACATCTTTCAGTACCACACCTAGGCATTCCTCACCTTTGACTCAGTCTTACCTCTTCAAGTAATTTACTAGGTTGATCTTTTTCGAGTTCTTTCTTTAGTTCCTTTTTTTTTTCTTCCCAATCTCCTCATCAGACCTCTACATTAGAACCACCATATTCTTTGAATAGCTTGAGATCATTATTCAGGGCCACCATGAGGAGATTCATGTTACAATTTATATTTGCAATTTTTTCTTCCAACCACTAAAACCTCTCCTCTGCAAGAGAATTGGTGACTTTTGGGTTAGTTGATCTAGATTCCCTTCAAATGTCAGAGAAACCCTTTAGAGAAAAAACCTAACTGGAAGGTGAGATCGATTTTCTCTCTTTCTTTGCATAGAAAATGGTTACGAATACAATTGAATAAGCCTTATGGCCCATGGGCTACTACAATGCACAAATCCTCTCTATGTAGTCTCTCCCTATCCCTCTTGGCTACTCTGCTCGTTTATGGAACAAAATTCCCTCCAGAAGATGTGGAATCCTGTTTATTTCTAGTGTCTCAGTTATAACACAACCCAATAACCTATTAGTGGTTAGGTTTAACTCATTCAATTCTTAACTAGAGTTACAATATGGACTCTTCTATAGTAAAATTCATCATGATGATGTGGTTGGCCCCTTTTCTATGAGTAATAGAGCTGACATGGCATCCTTTTGAATTATTGTGGAAAAAATAGGAAGGTCAATTTCTGAGTGACATAACTTTTGTATACGCAATCCTATTGAGGCGATTCTTGCGCCATTTGAAAGGTTTGTGTTTAGAATAAGGAAAAAAAGTTTTGCACTAAAGTGGCAATTTTTACCCCCAAAAAATGATATTTGATGTCTCAAAATTCTCATGAATGGTTTTAGACCCCAATTTGCCACACTAGGTCCCAGTGGTAAAAATGGCCATGTGAGCTAATTACTCTGCTCTGAGAGCATTGAGATGGATGAAAAACAATATAATGATCCAACCCGAATTCAATTTTCATGGACGCACCTCTATCTATTAGTTTACCTACAAACAATAATGTGGGGAACCTTGTATGAATTACAAAATTAGTAAATGAGTGATTTTTTAGAATGTATTAGCAAAATTAATTTCTTGAGCTTGAGTTAAGAGTTGTTTAGAAGAAAATAACTAAATAAATAATTTAGTAGTTATAGAGATGTCTAAAGATCTGTAGTGGGCGATTGGTTTTGGTTGAAATTTACAACACTACACTTAGGTTGAGACAATGACCTAAAAGCAAACATCATCCTTCTTGTTCCATAGCTTAGCTTGGCGATGGTATTTTAAATTCATACATATGGTTAGGTGGTACATAACCCTTATGCAATGGATTAATATGTGTACAATTTTTACTATAGTGTCTTGCCTTCATCTTCTTTCTTATAATTTGAATTTATTATTATGGCATTGTTTACCAATCACTTCAATTATTAAATTTTGTATTTTTTTTTTGAAATTGTATCTCCAAACATTTGTATACATCTTTATTGGAAGTTGTTAAAAGCTCAAATTGAATTGTAATTTAAGATTCATAGAAATCTCTTTTAAATATGTCTAGTTACCATTTTAGAGTCTAAGAATGCATATGATAAGTTGGTTACTACATACAATGAGCCATGTTATCCATATTGAGGTTGTACTCTTCCATTTTGAGACAAAGAGGTAGCAATTTATTTTAAATATATCTAGTTCTAACATTAGAGGAAATTTCATCCTAAAAGTGCCCATGAAATTTTCACGTACATAATATGTAAACCAGTCAAAATCATTTAAATTTAAAAAGATGTACATGTAAATATTTTGGAGGGGAAATAAAAAAAACTAATTTTTTTAGTTGCATTTTTGGATAATCCCCTTGTAAGTTTACTCAAATTTCAAGTGTAGACACTCGTTGAATGCATAATTAAAATATGTAAACCAATCAAAATCCTTTAAATTAAAAAAGATGTAAATGTAAATATTTTAGAGGGAAAATAGAAAAAAATATTTTTTTAATTGCATTTTTGGATTATATCCTTGTAAGTTTACTCAAGTTTCAAGTATAGACACTCGTTGGATGCGGAATTAAATTCCACATCCAACGAGTACCCATTATGCATACTTCTGAGAAGACCCACATTAATAAATTAAAAAAAAAATTAGCTACATTAGAAAAAAACGTGTTCAAAAAATACAATTAAAAAAATTAATTTTCTTCTTTTCCCTCCAAAATTTATAACTCTTATTTTATTGTTTTCCTATTATTTTATTATTTTTCTTTAAGAAGCCATTTTTACGCTGAAATTTCGTGATTCCTCTAATGTTGTAGAGAGTCTAAGAAAGCATATGATAAATTAGTTACTACATAGACCGAGTCATGTTATGTGTGTTGAGGTTGTACTTTCCATTTTGAAACAAAGAGCTATAAGAAAATTACACCCTTCTTATTCCATATCCTAACTTAGAGATGATATCTTCAATTGATAGTTAGAAATTCTTGATTTATAATTCAAACTTAATAGCAAACAATTTTAAATATGCGAAATTCTTGATTTATAGTCCAAACTTGATAGCAAACAATTTTAAATATGCCCAACTATCAGCATATCAAGTCTAAGAATGTATTTGATACATTGATCATTTACTACCTACATTTAGTCCTATTATATATGTTGAGGTTGCATTCTTTAATTTATAATATTTTAATAATATTAATAACAATGTTATCGGAACCGAACCGGTTATCGAACCGGAAAACCTTGTGGACCGGGAACCGGACCGGAACCGGAAAAAAACCAGAAAAAAAACCGGTTTACCAAAAACACATAAAATATTCATATTTTAAAGAAAAACCAGATATATTCATGTACATCCATATTAATCCAAACCATTTAAACACAAATATGCAAAAGTTTTCATTATATAGGTGCAGATAGCCAAAATAGCACTTAGTGCAAAACATCGCTGAACAAAAATGTAACAAACATCAAGAAACAGGCTCTAAAAGGCCTTTATAGTCCAAAATAACATGTTAGATCATAGTATTATACTATAGCCTACAATACTACAAGCTACATATGATCAAATCATCAATCATCATCAGAATCCCTAAGTCACCTGATACGGGGATACAGGGATTCGAAGAATCGGATACGGGTACGGTGACCCCGGAACAGCATACTTCTGGGATACGATACGTTATATATTATTTTATTAAAAAAATATATATATTTTAAAATATATATATATATATATATATTAAAAATTAGATATTTTTTACACAAATTCATACTTAATTCATTGATTTAAACATAGATTTATCTATCATCTTCGATAGTCAAGGTTTTGTTTGAGTGATGAGTACATTTTTAGTAGGGTCATGATAGAGGAGTTTGACAACCAATGTCACTAACATCAAGGTACATAGAGGGATTGGTGCTCTTGATTAAATACCAGTTCCATACCCTAATACATGACAAAATTCGATGGAAACATTGCAATAACCCAATCCTGAAATCCTGAAAATCTGATAAGTCTGCTAGATTTTGAATGAGATCTAAAATTCTACTTTCTCCATATGAAATCCAATGAGGTCGGAACCACTCTCAAACATCCTGAGTCATTTCATGGTAATGTTAAAAATTTAAGTAAAAGGATGAAAATGAAGATTAAGGAGAATGTCACTTTTACTTTAAGAATTTAACATTACCATGAATAATGTGAGGGAAATAGAGGGAGTGGGGGTGTTTAAGTAGCTTTAGGGGGGGCTAGGGTAGCGTTATTAACTAGGAAAAACAATAAAAAATTTAAAAATTAAGAATTTTTTATTTTTTTTAAGTGCCCAGGCTTGTGAACCGATGGAACCGGTCTCTGAACCGGTCCGAACTAGACCGGTATAGAACCGGCCGGTTCAGTACCGAACCGGTCATTTCCGGTTCGAAGGGCCGGTTCGGACCGGTTTTGCCTCCAAACCGGTCGAACCGGTTCGGTTCTGATAACATTGATTAATAATGATACACTATAATGATATCTTCGAGAATATGTTGTCTTTTTTTCTTTACCAATATGGAAATAGATATTCTTTTGGAAAAGTTTCACCTTAGAATGATATCTTCAAAAATATGTTAAGTCTTTTTTATCTAGTAACCAGTCATTGACATTAAAAAAAAAAAATGAAAATAAATAATTTTTTGGAAAAATTTTCCTATGATAAACATATAAACATTATCACATATAAACATGATCCCTTGTTAAAAAATTATTTCTCTCATTCACAAATGTGTTGAGATTTTCTGTTTTGGATAAAATAGGCAAAATCTCATTAGGTGACAAAAATTAGGAATTAGTTCCTAGATTAGCTCCAGTTTGTTTGGGAGGGAGTTAATGCATCCTAAATTTGAGTTGAGAGGATTTATGAGGCTGTTAGATTCTCCTGCTATATAACAGGTATCCATACGTTTGTTTTTGGAGAGTGTGTGTGAATTATGTAATCTCCTGTTTGAATAATAAAGATTCCCAATGCCCTGTTGTGTGGACGTAGCCCAGGAGGTTTGGGTGAACCACGGTAAACCTTTGTCTTTGTGTGCATGATTTATTTGCTGCGTATTTAATTGTTTTGCTGTGCATGATCTCCAACAAATGGTATCAAAGCGTGTTGGAGGAGCGCGCAGTGGAGGAAGTGCTGGTTTGTGAGTGCTGGAGCTGTCAATTCAACAGTCCATTCAAACTGCGTGGACAGTGAGCGCTGGTGCTGGGTGAAGCGCGCCGGTCGAAGAACGCATGGCGGTGGAGGACTTCACGTGAAGTTACTTCGATAACGCTCGTTGCCAATGATGTGCTTCTGTAATTATTTGCACCATGAAAGGAAGCGAGTTTCTGTTGATTTAGAAAGGTTGCGTTTCTTATTTTTGGATTCGTCTGTACTCACATTACTAAATTCAATATATCATCAATGTGCCCGAAGACTTTGTCATGGGAAGATTATTTAATGTTGAGATGGTGAAATTTGTGAAAAGCATTTTGAGGAGAAGCACGCGGTTTTGAGGTCATCTACAGAATACGAGTAGCTGTATTTATTTCCAGATGTTTCTGTGCGTGGAGTCTACATAACGTTGAACACGCAGTGATATATACCTGGACACGCAAAACGTGTGGCGGTGGAGGACCTGCGCATGCCGAGAGCGTTGAGCTGGAGCTGGAACTGCGTTTCTGTATCTATTTTAAAACGCTGCAACATCTCAAGGTTCATACAAATCGATTTTTTTATTTACAATGTTTTAAAAAGAAAAAACAGAACACAAATCATGGATCATGGTACGAAGAAGTCGTTTTGTTTTTAATCGATTTATATGTGTATTGGATTGACTCTAAAATGTTTTACGTTGAAGTCAATGTGTATTCAAAACTATAAATCGATTATGTTAAGGGTGGCATTTAAAAATTGTTTTGAATATGCCATTTGATTATGCCATTTGTATATGGTATTTAAGGAAAGGCTCTTTTTTATAAGAGTTTATTTGAAGTTATATAAAATCGATTTGTAATTTGTTTTTTAATACCATTTGCATATGGTCTGAAAGAAAAAGGCCTTTTTTATAAGGTGAGGGGTATGGTAGTTTAACTGAAGACATTTTTTTTTTAAAGGCAAAGGTCAAGGGCAATTTTTTTTAAAGGCATTTTTTAATTAAAAGGGCATTCTTTATTTGAAAATTGGTTCTGGAGATTACTGTGTTTTTTGCTGAAACAAGATGGCGAAAACTCAAAATGCCCGGTTTGAAATTGAAAAGTTCAATGGCAAAAACAACTTCGAGATCTGGAAGGTAAAAATGCATGATCTCCTGGTACAACAAGGCGTGGCGAAAGCGCTGTTGGGGAGGAGCAAAAGGCCTTCTTCCATGACGGAGGATGAATGGGATGAGTTGGATGACAGAGCTCTGAGCGCAATTCGGTTATGTCTGGCGGATGACGTTCTGTTCAACATTGTGTCAGAGAAGACCGCCGCAGGCTTGTGGATGAAGCTTGAGAAGCTCTACATGACGAAATCTTTGACAAATCGGATTCTCCTGAAGCGACAGCTTTATGGTTTGCGGATGAAGGAAGGTACCTCGATTACTGACCATCTGAATTTTTTCAATACTCTATTGGTACAATTACAAAGTCTAGATGTAAAATTTGATTCAGAGGATAAGGCAATAACTCTATTGTGTACATTGCCTGAATCGTGGGATCACTTTGTTACTTCCATAAGCTTCAGTAATGCAGCTGTCCTTGAGTTTGACGATGTGGTTGGAGCCATGTTGTCTGGGGAGACGAGGAAGAAGTCGAATGCTGACACCTCTACATCAGAGGCAATGATGGCTAGAGGTCGTTCTAGAGAAAGACGCTCTGGTAAGCGCAGCGATTCGCGTTCAAAGTCGAAAGGGAAGAAGAGCAAAGTGAAGTGCTGGTTTTGTGGCAAATCGGGGCACTTGAAGAAAGGCTGCTGGAAGAGACAGCAAACAGAGAAGAAAGGAGACTCTTCGACAGAGAAGAAGGAGGCAAATGCGACAGATACAGGTTCGGCATCTGGTTCAGGTATGAGCGATGAAGTGTTGTCTGTTAATATGTCAAATCATGGTCAACATTGGTTGTTAGATTCCGGTGCATCAAACCACATGTGTATTCATAGAGAATGGTTTAAGACATATAGATCAGTTAATGATGGAGTCGTGTACATGGGTAATGATGTCACATCTAATATTGTTTGGATAGGAAGTATACAACTACAAATGTTTGATGGCACAACTAAATTGTTAACAGATGTGAGACATGTTCCAGACTTAAGAAAAAATTTGATTTCTTTAGGAGCATTGGATACGAATGGATATAAAACTGTAATTCAAGGTGGAGTTATGAAAATCTATAAAGGTATCTTACTAGTAATGAAAGCTAAGAAAGTAGGAAATCTGTTTCAGTTAGAAGGAAGTACAGGGTTAGATTTTGTGTCTACTGTGTCTGAACATGACAGTAGTTCCATTCACTTATGGCATCAAAGATTAGGGCATATGAGTGAAAGAGGGTTGAAAATTTTGGCTGATCGCAAGTTACTTCCTAATCTAAGTTCTGGAAAGTTAGATTTCTGTAAACATTGCTTGTTTGGAAAACAAAGTAAACAAAAATTTAAAACAGGCAAACATACTAGTAAAGGGATACTTGATTATATTCATTCAGATGTTTGGGGTCCAGCCCCTACAGCGTCATATGGTGGCTCGTCATATTTTGTGTCGTTCATTGATGATTTTTCTAGAAAGGTGTGGGTCTACATGATGAAAAAGAAGTCTGATGTTTTTACAATTTTCAAACAGTTTAGAGCATTGGTAGAAAACATCACTGGTAGAACAATAAAATGTTTAAGAACTGACAATGGTGGTGATTTTACTTCCAAGGAGTTTGACAGCTATTGCAAGGATGCAGGGATCGAGAGACATAAGACCACGGTTTATACTCCTCAGCAAAATGGAGTTGTTGAACGCATGAACAGGACTCTTCTAGAGAGAGAAAGGAGTATGCTGAGTAACGCCAGGTTGCAAAAGGAGTTGTGGACGGAAGCAGTGGCAACAACTTGTTATGTGATAAACCGATCTCCATCGACGGCCATAGACTGCAAAATTCCGCAAGAGGTATGGAAAGGACACCCTTGTGACTATTCTAAACTCAGAGTGTTTGGTTGTGATGCATATGCTCTAGTGCCTAAACATCAGTGAAGTAAATTAGATCCAAAGTCTAAAGGTATATCTTTGTTGGGTATGGTGTTGGAACAAAGGGATATAGATTGTGGGATCCTACTACCCGCAAAATCATCATCAACAGAGATGTAAAGTTTAATGAATCCTCTCTTGTACAGTTAGATGTAGATAGTAAATTGAAACAGGATGATGTATTTGATTTTCAGCACATTCAGTTTGACAACACTTCTAATGATAGTCATGATGACCATAGTTCAGATTCTAGTCATGAACAGGTTTCAGAATCAGATCATGAACAGGGTTCAGATGTAGGTCATGAACAGGTCTCAGATGGTGATCGGCAAGAAGTTCCTACAGGTGGTGGACAGCCAATTGCGGAAGCACCAGAAACAACTTTAAGGAGGTCTACAAGAATAAAACGTGCTCCGAGAAGGTATGATGATTATGTTACTTCAGTTGCTTTGATCGCTAACGACAATGAACCTCTGTGCTATCAGGAAGCAATAGAAGGTTCGAATAGTGACAAGTGGAAAGCAGCCATGAAGGACGAAATGATGGCCTTGAGTAAGAACGGCACATGGGATCTGGTTGAGCTTCCGAAAGACAGGAAAACTGTGGGGTGTAAATGGGTTTACAAGCTGAAACAGGGTGTGAATGATACAGAGGACAGGTACAAAGCGCGACTGGTTGCAAAAGGGTTTTCTCAGAAAGCAGGCATTGACTTTCATGAGATTTTTTCACCAGTTGTTAAAATAGTTTCAATTCGAATTGTGTTAGCTTTAGTTTCTTTGTTTGATTTAGAATTACAGCAACTAGATGTTAAGACTGCTTTTCTACATGGAGATCTAGATGAGGAAATTTATATGGAACAACCGGAGGGGTTTGTTCAGCATCGCAATAAGAAATTTGTCTGCAGACTCAAGAAGTCATTATATGGCCTGAAGCAGTCGCCTCGGCAGTGGTATAAGAAGTTTGATTCTTTCATGTTGAGTCAGAAATATGTTAGAAGTGAATATGATCATTGTGTGTATTTCAAGCAATTGAAAAATGGCATGTTCATTATCTTAGTGTTGTATGTTGATGATATGCTTTTAGCAAGCAAAAGCATTGATGAAATCAACAGGTTGAAGACTCAGATGGCAAGGACATTCGATATGAAAGATCTAGGAGCAGCAAGACAGCTTTTGGGCATGGAGATTTTCAGAGACAGGAGCAATGGTAAGCTATGGCTATCACAACAAAAGTATATTGAGAAAATACTTTTGAGGTTTGGTATGAATAATGTGAAGCCTGTGTCAGTCCCTTTCGCTTCCCATTTCAAGCTTTCTTCGAGTTTATGTCCTAATACAGATGAAGAAAAGGATTATATGTCTCGAATTTCATATGCCAATGTAGTAGGATGTTTGATGTATGCGATGGTTTGTACTCGACCAGATATTTCACATGTAGTTGGGGTTGTCAGCAGGTACATGGCAAATCCGGGTAAAGAACACTGGTCAGCAGTGAAATGGGTGCTTCGGTACTTGAGAGGCACAAGTAGTTATTGTATCACTTACAATAAAAGCAGTGAATATGTTTGTGGATATGTTGATTCTGATTTTGCAGGTGATTTGGATAAGAGAAGGTCAACTTCAGGGTATTTCTTTACTCTTGCAGGTGGAGCTATTAGCTGGATGTCAAAGCTACAGAATATTGTTGCTTTATCCACTACTGAAGCAAAATACATTGCTGCTTCGCATGCTTGCAAAGAGGCGGTTTGGTTGAAAGGTTTGCTTGGTGAGTTTGGTAGGTTACAGGACAACATCAGGTTACTTTGTGATAGTCAAAGTGCAATACATTTGGCTAAGAATCCAGCCTATCATAGTAAATCAAAGCATATTCCAATAAAGTATCATTTTGTAAGGCAGGTTATCACTGAAAGGGGAGTCTCTCTTGAAAAGGTGCATACAAAGGAAAACTGTGCAGACATGTTCACGAAACCAGTTTTGTTGGAGAAGCTGCGTTGGTGTTTGGCTTCTCTTGGCTTGCAGAAGAGATAAAATAATAAAAGAACAGGGCATCAGGGTAATTGTTGTCAAGGTGGAGATTGTTGAGATTTTCTGTTTTGGATAAAATAGGCAAAATCTCATTAGGTGACAAAAATTAGGAATTAGTTCCTAGATTAGCTCCAGTTTGTTTGGGAGGAAGTTAATGCATCCTAAATTTGAGTTGAGAGGATTTATGAGGCTGTTAGATTCTCCTGCTATATAACAGGTATCCATACGTTTGTTTTTGGAGAGTGTGTGTGAATTATGTAATCTCCTGTTTGAATAATAAAGATTCCCAATGCCCTGTTGTGTGGACGTAGCCCAGGAGGTTTGGGTGAACCACGGTAAACCTTTGTCTTTGTGTGCATGATTTATTTGCTGCGTATTTAATTGTTTTGCTGTACATGATCTCCAACAAAATGGAATTATACCTCACCCGTCACCTCAAAAGATATTGAAACATTACATAGGAATCAATATTTAGATAAGTCCTTCCAATTCCAAAACAAAAGCCTTAAAAAAACCTGTATAGTCATTATACACATCAATAAAACTAAAATGGTACCAATAAGCTTTGTTGCCAATTCCATGAAATCCCTACAAAGAAAAGTTATTGTATATCGTTGTAGGCCATCAATCAAAGCTAAAATAGTGCGTGCCAATAATCACTGTTAATGCAATGTAAATTTGCATGTACATTGAGGAAGAAGCCAAAGTTAAATGTAGAAAACATGTATGCTTGAGTATAGGCCTTGAGCGGCTGATTTCTCCGAGTATAGAAGATCAAAGTTCAAGAGGCAAAGAACTCCAGAATGAAGAAATATAATTTAGACATCCTGTCTTTCACTTTGTAATGGTACAGATAAAAGTGAGTAAAAGGAGCGGCTACAAGTGGTATTTTTGAAGGCCATATGTGCCCTTTTTAGGAAGGAAACAAGCAGAAAACCAAGTTCCCATTACCTAGTACATTCTTTATTAAATGAAAATGACACTGGGGCATCATTAGCCCAATGTTTACACTTTGTACATTGCGATGCAATTGACAATGTCACAAAAGCAATAGAAGACAAATGAGTAACTAATGCCAATTTGTGACATATAATCTCCATAGATGGCTTTCTTTGGTGACCTGGTTATTAAAGGTTGCCCAATTTAGCTTCGTTTTACAGAGCAATTATAAACTAATGTACAGAACTTCACTTCACATAAACAGGCAATCTCAAACTCTACAAACTTGACAATCTGCAACTGTACAGTGTTACATAATCAAAGGTAAAATTTCACTGGCAGCCCCAAGTAGCTTGGCAAACAAGGTCTCTAGCAGGATTGGTACGTGCGACTGCAACTTGCAAGAAATTTTTCTAGTGCAACATTCTTTTCTTTGAAATCCTTAAATGCCATTCTCCTACCATTACCTGCATATGGCATATTCCATCCAGGACATAAAATTATATGACATTTATATTGTACAACATAGCATCCAGATAGTCAAAATCACGACTGATGGATTATGACATCACTTTATCAAAAAGAGGCTGAAAGTAAGTGCATACCAGGCAAAATCCACAGAAAATCCAATTGTAATAGGCGTTGTATGCTCCCGAGTTGCCTTGTGACTGAAAGTGATGGCCTCGTTAGAAGAATTAAGGTAAATTGAGTTTCTTTAAATATACCATTTCTTTGTTTGAGCAATAACGATGAAATAACAATATCATACAAGCATAGAACCCTACTTAGCATGCACTGAAACATTTAATTATTTCTATAAAAACCTGAGTACTCGCTAGACTCCTCCAAAGGGTTCAATTCGTTGTCAGTTGAAACTGTGAGCTGATCCCCGGTAAACAACGCTTTCAGTGGCTTATAAAATAGTGAAACCGAACCCTGAAAACAATAAAAAATGAAATATATTACATCGCCTGTGCTGTCATTGTAGAACAATGATTTGAAATGGATGTATGGTTGTAAGACTCAGCACAAACAAACAAAGCTGTACAATTATTGAAGTTAGAAAAGAAGAAAAGACAATGCAGCAATAAAGAAATTGAACATAAACAAGAAAAAAAAATATACAAACAAAGAATTAAGTGGAGAAATAAAAATAAAAATAGGAGACAAAATTAAGGAATAGGAAAAGGAAGGACAAGGACACTTGGCCTTCTCGTTACCCCCATCTCTGTGTAGTTGGTCTCACAAAGGGCTTGGGGCTGGCTACAAGGTGAGGATGCACAAGAGACATGAGCTGCATTGTAACCAGATATGTCGAAATAGAAACTCAGCAATCATTTGAAGCTGGTTTTCCCATTTTTGTTTCCAAAGTAAGCATGTAAGCATGGTAGCTATTTTGTGTTGAGTGAACTGAAATTTTCCTTGTTTGAAGAGTCTTGGATGGTTTGAATATTTCTCTATCTTTGTGTGAGAAAATATGTGAGAGGGTTATTTAGTGTTTCCTCTATATGAAAGATGCTGCCTATAGTCATTAATGTTTAATGGTGAGTTCTCATATATAGCTATGACTGTTCCACTAAGAATTTTATTCTCCTGTGGTAATTGATAAATACCTACATCTCTCTATTCTCCACCATTCATTTTTCTTTGATGCTGAAGATACAAGGCTGTCATTAATTGACTGTTACAACTAGTTAGCAGGTTTCCTAATTTCTTTCCCACAGAGCAGTAAAGTTAGAAGCCTGAGACCATCGGCATCCCATACCCACTTGCCCGCTAAGGAATGCCTCAAATCTATCTATCCCCAGTGAGGCCATACACATTCTCTGGTTGTTCTTTGAGCCTATATGCATCCCGTACAATCGTAGGTCGCTTGGTAGGGATCTTCCTCATCCCTGAGTGAGTAGGATTAGTGGCTGGGTGTTGTTTCAAGTTGTTGGACAGTGGGCTAAGGTAGTTCATGCCATCTAAAGATTGATCAGGAGGAATCACAACAGTATTTAATTGTTTTCTTTGGCAAAGCAGTGATATGAAGATGTTTGTCTTGCTCTCACATTCCGGGACAGCCATCTCTTATATTTCAATCAGGCCTATCTCTCATATGTTTAAATAATAAACCATTTCATATACATGATTTGTTTGACGGCAAACTCATATATGTGTGGTTGAATTGGTATTTAAGTGAAGGGATTTGAGATAAGTATAGGAAAGCTTTAGAAGTGAAAGCTATTCCCTTGCATTTATCATTGTGGTTTTGTCTTATTTCATTTCCTCATGAAGCCAACTCATTTATATATAGTTAATTGGTGGCTATCTCTCGAATAGCAGCCCTCTCGCCTATGTTTAAGGAGTAGCCATTTCATAAATGGTTTTAACCGATTACCTTATGTATGTTTTAATAAATGGTAGTCAATTTGAGTTGGAGTATAAGTTGGCTTGGTTATAAGCACAGGAAGCCTGGAAGGATGGGCATTGAATGAGACGCGCCACTCCATTGTGAAGGCATTGCGACCATATGCCATTTACAGGTTTATTGAGCTCAGTTCATTTGTTATCCAAACACTGAAAACCAAGCTGGTTCCACTGAGAGTAGATTTAAAAACCTTGTGCATAAGCAGTTTGGTGGTTGGTGTTTAAGCCCAACAAGCTCGACCAATAGCTGGCACCATTGGCTGGGTGGTTTACCCGAAGCATTGGACTTTTGGGATAGTATTCAATTCATCAAACAAGCCACTACAATCAGAAGTGAATACACACACAGAACCATGACAGTATCTCAGACTTGATCATCTTGATAGATCTAGTTCAATTGGATATCAACATGTAAAGGAGTTGCACCAAAGAAAAGGTTCTCAGTGATAGAGAAATTGCAGAAGTCCTGCATATTATTTGCATTGTCAACTGGTTGCTTGTGTGTAAGTTATACCAGAAAACAGGCCACCTCACCAATCCTGAATCGTTTTGCAGAGTAGTTTGCACTCAGAACTGGTTGTTTGTGTGTAGGTGAGCCAAGAATAGAAACCATGGAGCCATATTGAAGACAAGGATCTCAGCACAAGACTGAGAATAGAGAACAAATTTAAATTTCAGCAGAGGATCCATGTTGGTTAAGTGAGTGGGCACTGGGCTATAAGTCCCTCTTTTAGAGATCAAACAATTGACTCGTTCTTTACACATAAAGGCACATATTCAGAAAAATTCAAAATTAATATTGACACATTTGTATTTCAAGCACAATACAAGCGATGCTGTGTCAGCAACATAGTTCTCAACCAGATTCTTAGTCGAACTGTTCACCTCTGTATGTCCTGGTGTGAATATAAGATCAAAGTCTGAAAAGATACTCCAGGGACCTTGGCCTTCTAGAATCAGTTCAACGTCTGCAGTAGTAAGTTTTACCTGGTACACATACAATCATGGGTTAAAGATTTTAGAAGACATAAATGCTTCTAAGAATGAAGAAGTTATTCTATACCTTAAAATTTCCAGTTGAAGTCAGGCAACTCCCCGTTATATTCACATTTTACAATTGATAGCAGTTGTTAAAAACCAAGGAGAAATTATGGGTGTTTTGATAATAAGAGATTCCCTTGGAACTTGTAACAGCATGTCAGAGCCCATATTTTTAAGCCCTACATGTACTTAATCATGATGTAACTTGCAATTCTTGAGTAAGTAGTTCAAATCAGAAATGTCATGGAACTGGATTTCATGTTAACCTTTAACGTAAAAACTTATAAGGTACATTGTTGCTTAGTATATTCTTTTGACAACAGTTACAAATGAAGAAGCCACGCACCTCATGCATGTGCATAATACGGTCACATTGGAGACGTTTTGCCCATCTAGCATGGTCTGGCACATCACCACTATACCAAAAGTACTATCAAAAGAATGAACGTACTAAGAAAAGTGGTATAAGCTTTAGAAAGAAATCTGATACAGAACACAAATTAGTCTAGGTTTGGAAACTTGCCTGTGAGTCAGAAACATGTAGCGTGCCCCTCCAAGGCCTTCTAGATTATGTGCAAGGCATTCTGAATAGCGAGGGCTGCAATATAATTGCAAGAAAATATTCATCTCTAAACTGAAATGTAAATGACAAATGAAAAAAAGAAAATCTCTCAGAGAACTGAGAATACAACTAATATAGTGAACTGTATCAATGTTTTCTCCCATTACATGGACAAATAAATCTTTAGTTGCATCACATCCAAACATCAAGTCTTTCAACTTGCCTAACCTCATGGCTATTGAAATCTCAACTCTTTGACAACTATAGACACTGCTATCCGATATTGCAATGTGCATTCAGTGAAGGGAAAACGAATATCTGTTTTCCTCGTAACTATAATTTGGCTAGCCACAAAGAATTTGTACTTATTCATCCCTGTTTTGTCCAATGTTTGTCATATGTGGACAGTATGAAAACAGCTAACAGAAACATAAATGGGAAATCCATACATATAATGCAGGTAAACTAGACTAGATGTCTTTCTATTTATAATGGTTGCTGCAAAATCTAGCAGGCTAGATGCCAAGCCTCACAGGGCAAGAGGTCAGACCTCATGGTAAAAATGAGGAATGGTTGCCTCTGTCACCCCAGCAACCTTCCTCCTGCTCTATGATGGGATTTAAACCACAAGGGAGGGTTTCCTTAAATGGCCTAAGGATGTTCTAATACTAGGGCTCAAGAATGATAAGTTTTTGAATTTGCAAAGATGGATAAAATACTTGGCAAGAACAAAGATGACCTAGGTTTTCTATGCTAAGGTTCAAGTAATCTAGGCATAGACCACTAGATGAGGTGCTATAAGTTAGGATTTGCATGATCTTCAATAATATGGCATTCAATGACATATAGCAGCCTTAGAAAATGACTTAAAATGGTATTCAACAAGAATGGTGGCCTTCAAATAGAAGATAGAGTTAGACTAGGTTAAATTGTTTTGTGGCTGTTAGATATGCATAAACATCAAATAAAAGGGTGATGTCAGCCCTTTTAGGGTATATTAGACCATGCTCTATGCTAGATTTTGCTTGTAGATGATTAATAGAGGCTAATTGTAATTATGAGCCACCCACATGCAATAAAGCAACACTTTATGAATAAATCAGACCTAAAACCCTAGCAGCTGCCCTATTCCATCTAGGAGAGACAAAAAGAGGACATTTTATGGTGATTAACACAATCTTAGACTAGTGCCTTGTCCTACAAGAATTTAATGGAGCCTTTCTGGCACAATTTCAAAGGAATAATATTGAAGGAGTAGGCAGGGAGGCCTTAGGGCACCCACTTCTAAAAACCCAGCTATTGCTCTTGTTGGGGGGGAAATTAAATATAGTTGCACATATAGAGTTTCCCTATAGGCCTTAGAGAAGACAATTTCACATGTGATATTGAAGCAAAATGTCAGCATTTAGTCATGGAACAATTAAAACCCTACTTTAAACATTATAGCATGCAAAATATCAATAGTAGACAATAAAATTATAACAATTCTCCAAAAAGGAACTTCTTTCAAACCCAAAACAATGTCTCCAAGGCTCAAGCAAAAATCATATCCTTTAGCAATTCGCATCCATAAATATCACATTTGCCCAATGCAGCGAAGAAAGGCTAACTCACACTCTCATAGAGTGGAAAATAATACAATGTGTGATGATGAGAAATAGAAACGAGGGGAGGCTATGTTTATATGAGGCCTGTTGACCACACTTTGTCAACGACCCCATAGCAGTACACCCCCATTTTTTCAAATGGGATTCATCATGTTCGACGTGGTCGCACCATTCAAATTCCATCATGTTGGGAATCACGATTGCCGTTAAACCAAAACCCGCAGGTGTTAGTCAACGATCACATCGCCAGAGATAAAGATCCACGAAAGGCGGTTAGTCCATGTCGCGAAACACACGGAGAGCGTTGGTTTATCCAATGTCCAACAATCTCCCCCCCAACGCGAGCCGGGTGTGTATCGAACTCGTGACCTACGCTCTGATACCACTTGTTGGGAATCACGATTGTCGTTAAACCAAAACCCGCAGGTGTTAGTCAACGATCACATCGCCAGAGATAAGGATCCACGAAAGGCGGTTAGTCCATGTCGCGAAACACACAGAGAGCGTTGGTTTATCCAATGTCCAACACATCATTATCCGACAGTTTTATGAATGATGTAAACTCATTCTGCATGTTTATGATGTAAATGATCTAAGTAAGACCGTCATGTCTGTAACAACCTAGGTAAGCCTAGTATGTTGGTGATGATTTCTATCCTAGGAGGCTTTTTGTCTCACTGATTTACTTGTGTTTTTCGACACAAAGTGATCGACAGAGTTTTCCCCTCCAGCCTCACCCCAAAGCTAGGGTGGATTTTGTCATCAACATGCTAAGTGAGTCCAAGTGTTTTCTATCGAGTCTTTGTAAAAGTAGTTTGGGAATAATCCTAGCTATTTGGCTAGATTATTTTATTACAAGCTACTTGGTCTACTAGATCATGTTTTGAGTCGCAGAATTGGGTACCTATTTGAAGGTCTATATGAATCGGTATTCCCCCTTCATGTGTCTAAATGTATTTATCTTATGTAAATAAGGTTGGAAAAAATAATTAAAATCCCCTCTCAGTTAATTAATTAAAATTTCTGATCAAATTAAATAAAAAAATCTTAAGCCAAAAATTTAATTAATTTTAGGTCCTAGGTGAGTATAAAATTCTTCAAAGGCAAAATTCGTTAGTCCTTAAAAAATGAATTTTTAAATGCCCCGGGCCAAGGGAAAATTGAGAATTTCAAGAAATTTTGGGCCCTTGGGCCTAGGTGGTTAAGTCAAAGTCAAAATTTTGAGGTAATTAACTCAAAAATAGTATTTTTGAGGTAATTAACTCAAAAATAGTATTTTTGAGTTAATTAAAATGGATTTAAATGATAAATTCATTTTTTCCTCAACTTTGCAATTTTGACGGTCCAGATTAAAAGATGATCAAATATTTTCGACAGTCGAGATTATTTTGACATGGATCAACCGAACTAGCCGTTGGAGATTTTGTCTTATAAATTAAAGGTCTTGATGTGACATTTGCATCTGATCTTTGGATCGTGCACTTGTTATTGGAAGCTATTGTGATTCCTTTTGATGAATAAAGCATAAAGACTTTGGGGTTACAAACTTTGGTGTTCCTTTTCCAAATCTATGTAGTGATTTATCTCTAAACTCTACTACTTTACTTTGCATTTTTATGGTTGATAGCCTTCATGGATTAATCTGCATACAGGTATCTTGTGCAGTTTTCTAGGTTCATAAAATGACATTTTTGATTTGACAAAAAGACTAGTTATCTATTTTTCTGAAGGATCTCATGTTTATTTTCTTAAATCTCTATCAATCTAAAGTTCAGATCTAAGTGTGTAGAGAAATTTTTTTAAAGATTTGAGCGTCTGGGGAAGTCTTCAATTGGACCAGCCAACTCTCAAATTTCGTAAATCTGAAAAAGCCCATTGTTTTCTAATTCTCAAAGCTATTTTGCGAAATTGTGTTTCTACAGGGTCTTCTAAGGCTTGTGCCTCTTAAAATTTTCTATCTTCAAAATTGTGCTGAAATGGGTTTAAATCTGGCCATGAGGGCCTCCAATCTATAAATTAGCATTGTAAATTTGTATTTATTTTAGGATTTCAGGGTTTATTTCTGTATAGTTTCGGATTTGATTTGGTTCTGTGTAGATTTGCAGGGGAATTCTCAAATTTTTTTATCTGAGCCAGATCTAACCCTCGGAGGGCCAGATCTGATCTCAGGATCACTTTGCTAACAGATCTGATTGTAAAAGGGAAGGCTTCAAGTTCAACATTTTGAAAATCTGAGTTTGACAGAAAAAATTTAAGTTTGCTAGACGTTTTAATGTGTACTAGGTTTGTTTCTATCACTGCCTATGTTTGCCGCCCCTTCTCCACGCTACCCTTGTCAACGCTTTTCTCTGCTCCTGCATATGCCCTTGTCTTTTAGTTTTTCCCCTTTCCTCTACGCGTCCCTTTGCCCCTCACTACGTTTCACCTTGACCTGCAGAGGTTCTTTGTCGTCCAGCCTTTATTCCGATCCCTTAGCCTTCTTCTGCCGTCAATGCATCCTTGTCCATCGTTCTGCCTCTCCACTTTCACCGTCCAACCTTCATCTATGCCATCGAACCCTTAGCCACTGTCCTCTGCCGTCGTTCCTCCCTCTTCCTTCGCGTTGACTCCAACCTGCATTCAAATAAGGCGTTGTCTAACGAGCCAGAGGAATTGCCCGGACGGTCAAAATTGGCCGGAATCCGGGCCAAAAAAATTTTAAAAATCTTGCACAAACAGTGCTTGAATCCTGATTTTAACATTGGAAATGGATTCAGCACCATCAAAAACCTGTAGGACACCCAAAATATTAAACTTTGATAGTTATAACATGGATTTGGAAAAATTCCTGCCAGATTTTCTGAAAATCTTACCGGAATTTTCATGATTTTCAGAGCGATTCCTCCGGCTAGTTAGACTACGGCTTCAAATAAACGCATACACATAGATTCAAACTTACATATATGTGTTTAAATATTTCGATCGGATTCATTTTTTTGTGTAGAAAGATTTAGTGATAGGTTTTAAATTCGATTTTGTTGTTTAACCTTTTTTTTAATTGGGTTAGCTTTTAGTTTAGTTTTAATGTTAGTTAAATCTTTAGATTTTAGATTTAGCCTTAGTTTGTTTAGCTTTATTTTTTAATGGTAGCTTTTAAGTTTTAGATTTTAATTCATTTTTGTTTAAATTAGTTTTAAATTTTAGATTTTAATTTTTAATTGTTTTTTTGGTAGATTTTAGATAGTTTTAGACTTTAGTTTAATTTTTTTTTAGCTTTAGTTTAATTTCTAGATTTTAATTACCTTTTTAGTTTAGTTTTAATCTTTAGCTTTTAGACTTTAGCTTTATTTTAATTTTTTTTTTTAAATAATAAAAAATATAAAAATTCTCAAAAAAGCCTCATAGTCAAATGAGCTTTTAAATTTTTATCCTAAGTTTGACTATCTAAACATTTTAATTTCTGGATTGGAATAAATTAGAACATCATAAATTCGGAAATATTGCAATGATCTGGCATTTATATTTGATGGTCGTCTTATGATAGCATTGTTGTGGATTCAGATTATTTTAATGCATAATTGTGAGGGCGTTTCATCAAATATCATTGTGGTCAATTTTTATAGCAGTAGTTATACATCAATTACTTGGCTTTAATTGCATAATGGGATCTTTTAACTCCATAAGGCACTGGTTTTAATATAATTGGATCTGTGAAATCTCGTTAATCTCATTAAGTACTTGGTCTTTCAGCTGTGTCTCCTAAGTTGGTTGATTCTCAACCAATTTTATTTCTTCATTTCTATTAGGGTCTACCTTCCTTAGCTTGCAAGGAGACAATTTAGATAGAGAGATTGGGGATCAAGGTGACAGCCCCCGAACTGAGTCATTGTCGCGGTGCTTAGACAATCTGTGCGACAACATTTTTTGGCGCCGTTGTCGGGGATAGAGTTTTTCTGTCCTTGGTCTTAACGGCATTTTCTAATCTTCTAATCTTTTTTTGCCATTCATTAGCCTATCACAAGGGATCATATTTTATGGCGTCATTTCATCATCTCACTAATCATTTCATCATCGTATCTTTAGCACCTAGACATTTCGGTTGGCTTCTTGTTTGGGTGGCGACTCCACTTATTCATCTATTTACTCCCAAACAAGAATCCCCCCTGATATCCATTTGCTACTCTCGATTATTTCCTCTGTTTTAGAATTAGTTTCATGTTCAAGTGGTGACTCCAATTCTTTCATTTCTTACGAGAATTTCTACTAAGAAGCTCGCTTCGTGTGGATCTCTTGACTTTTCTTGAACAAGGATCTCTTTCTCTAGCATCCTTTTGGTTTTTTCATTTAAGTAAGTCATCATGGATGATCCTTTTTATGACATGCCAAAGGAAGCCATTCGAAAGATGCCTGTGTTCTCGGGTGGTAATTCAGCGGCTGCTCGAAAGCATCTCTTAACGATTACTCATATAATAAACAGATATTGTCTTCCTTCACAATATAATCGAGAAGATATCAAGATACATCTCTTTTATTGTTCCTTAGATGGTGATGTTATGAAACGGTTGAGTAATTGGCCTAGGGGTTATATTTCTTCTTGGCAAAGTATCGTCAAAGCTTTTATAGATAAATATATAGAACAAGATGATTCGCCTTGTGCTCCCAGTATTGTGCAAAATAATGAAATTGATCTTGTAGAGAACTCAACTATCAGCAAGAGTTTTCCAGACAATACCACGACAGCACAAATCCATGATAGTGGTGAAGTAGAAACAAGTTGTCAAATCAGTCTTGACAACGATAAGCATCTTGTTAACGAATTGATTCAGATGGTTAAGGATATACAGCTAAATCAAGCTAAGGTAATAAAAAATATGGAGGCCAACCAGGCTCAAATCATTAAGAATATGGAACTTAACCAAGCAAGATTAACAGCTGATCATACCAGGGAAATTGATGCTATACAAAACAAGTTGTTAGCCTTAGAAGAAAAGCATATTGAAGAAATGACGATCATGGAATTTAGTCACTCTAATCAAATGGCCACCATGCAAAATCATTTGATCACCATGGAAGCAAATCATGAGAAAGAAATGAACTATATTCATAATTGCTTCACGGCCATGAAAGCGGGTAATGATAAAATTATAAAGGACATGGAAACTGGTCAAATGTCTCTTCAGCACAGGTTATTGACTGTTGAAAAGAGTCATGAGAAGGAAATCAGTACTATAAAGGTTAAACATTCTAATCAAATGACTGTTATTCAAAATAAGTTGGAGAAAATGGAAAGATCACATATACAGAATGTCCAACCCAGGTCAGAATTGTCAACAGATCATAGGCCTCCCAGTTTGCTGAAGCAAGCTCCATCCTATTATGAGGAGACCATTTCTTCCATCGAAAAGTGATTGATTGAAGGCGACCCGGATAAAAGGAAAACCGAAGGGAATCAGGTTAATACATCACCCTTGACAGAGCAGATGCAGAATGAAGAGAGGCATGTCACACATATATTGTTTACTTTGTCTGAAAGTTCACAAGCAGAATGTTCCACATCATCAACAATACAATCTTCCACGAAGAGGAGCCTGAGGCGAAAAAGAAAAAGAATAAGGAAGCAGTTTGATCCGTCTGATGGACGAAAACAGATTGACATTCGGATAAAACAGAGTCCTACATTATGCAGAATCGGGCATGGCACATCTGAAAAGCAGCCTACAGACTTGCCTGAAAGGAGGTAAATGCTCAGCATGCACTATATTGAGCACATCTGATGCCACAGGGCATCCTTTGTATTGTATCTCTAACCTTACACCTTGTTATTTCAGCATTCATTTTGCAGTTAGAGTAGATTTACTTTTCATGTTAAGTAGAATAATAAATGATAGAAGAGCTTCTATTTTTCATGTGCTTAATGGTATATGATGATATTTGGATGGACGCTACTTATGTAATTTTGTGTGTTGCTTGGATACAGATTCTGGATTCTCACATTCCTCCGATGAAGCAACGTGTCCCCAAGTAGAGCCAGATGTTGACCACACTTTGTCAATGACCCCATAGCAGTACACCCCCATTTTTTCAAATGGGATTCATCATGTTCGACGTGGTCACGCCATTCATATTCCATCATCAATCGACAGTTTTATGAATGATGTAAACCCATTCTGCATGTTTATGATGTAAATGATCTAAGTAAGACCGTCATGTATGTAACAACCTAAGTAAGCCTAGTATGTTGGTGATGATTTCTATCCTAGAAGGTTTTTTGTCTCACTAATTTATTTGTGTTTTTCGACACAAGTGATTAGCAGAGTTTTCCCCTCCAGCCTTGCCCCAAAGCTAGGGTGGATTTTGTCATCAACATGCTAAGTGAGTCCTAGTGTTTTCTATCGAGTCTTTGTAAAAGTAGTTTGGGAATAATCCTAGCTATTTGACTAGATTATTTTATTACAATCTACTTGGTCTACTAGATCATGTTTTAAGTCGCGGAATTGGGTACCTATTTGAGGGTCTATACGAATGGGTATTCCCCCTTCATGTGTCTAAATGTATTTATCTTATGTAAAGAGGGTTGGAAAAAATAATTAAAATCCCCTCTCAGTTAATTAATTAAAATTTCTGGTCAAATTAAATAAAAAAATCTTAAGCCAAAAATTTAATTAATTTTAAGTCCTAAGTGAATATAAAATTCTTCAAAGGAAAAATTTGTTGGTCCTTAAAAAATGAATTTTTAAAGGCCCCAGACCAAGGGAAAATTGAGAATTTCAAGAAATTTTGGACCCTTGGGCCTAAGTGGTTAAGTCAAAGTCAAAATTTTAAGGTAATTAATTCAAAAATAGTATTTTTGAGTTAATTAAAATGGATTTAAATGATAAATTCGTTTTTTCCTCAACTTTGTAATTTCGACGATCCAGATTAAAAGATGATCAAATCTTTTCGACGGTCGAGATTATCTTGACATGGATCAACCAAACTAGCCATTGGAGATTTTGTCTTATAAATTAGAGGTCTTGATGTGACATTTGCATCCGATCTTTGGATCGTGCACTTGTTCTTGGAAGCTATTGTGATTCCTTTTAATCAATGAAGCATAAAGACTTTGGGGTTACAAACTTTGGTGTTCCTTTTCCAGATCTATGTGGTGATTTATCTCTAAACTCCACTACTTTATTTTGCATTTTTATGGTTGATGGCCTTCATGGATTAATCTGCATACAGGTATCTTGTGCAGTTTTCTGGGTTCATAAAATGACATTTTTGATTTGACGGAAAGACTAGTTATCTATTTTTCTGAAGGATCTCATGTTTATTTTCTTAAATCTCTATCAATCTAAAGTTCAGATCTAAGTGTGCAAGGAAATTTTTTTTAAATATTTGAGTGTCTGGGGAAGTCTTCAGTTGGACCAGCCAACTCTCAAATTTCGTAAATCTGAAAAAGCCCATTGTTTTCTAATTCTCAAAGCTATCTTACGAAATTGTGTTTCTACAGGGTCTTCTAAGGCTTGTGCCTCTCATAAAATTTTCTATCTTCAAAATTGCGCTGAAATGGGTTTAAATCTGGCCATGAGGGCCTGCAATCTGTAAATTAGCATTGTAAATTTGTATTTATTTTAGGATTTCAGGGTTTATTTCTGTATAGCTTCGGATCTGATTTGGTTCTGTGCAGATTTGCAGGGGAATTCTCAATTTTTTTTATCTGAGCCAGATCTAACCCTCGGAGGGCCAGATCTGATCTCAGAATCGCTTTACTGGCAGATCTAATTGTAAAAGGGAAAACTTCAAGTTCAGCATCCTGAAAATCTGAGTTTGATGGAAAAAATTTAAGTTTGTTGGACGTTTTAATGTGTACTGGGTTTGTTTGTATCACTGCCTATGTCTGCCGCCCCTTCTCCACGCTACCCCTGTCAAACGCTTTTCTGTTTTCTTGCATATGCCCTTGTCTTTTTCCCTTCTCCTCTACGCATCCCTTTTCCCCTCACTGGGTTTCACCTTGACCTGCAAAGGTTCTTTGCCGTCCAGCCTTTATTCTGATCCCTTAGCCTTCTTCTGTTGTCAATGCATCCTTGTCCGCCGTTTTGCCTCTCCACTTTCGCCGTCCAACCTTCATCTATGCCATTGAACCCTTAGCCACCGTCCTCTACCGTCGTGCCTCCCTCTTCCTTCGCGTTGACTCCGACCTGCATTCAAATAAATGCACACACATAGATTCAAACTTACATATATGCGTTTAAATATTCGATCGGATTCATTTTTTTGTGTAGAAAGGTTTAGTGATAGGTTTTAAATTCGATTTTGTTGTTTAAACTTTTTTTTAATTGGGCTAGCTTTTAGTTTAGTTTTAATGTTAGTTAAATCTTTAGATTTTAGATTTATCCTTAGTTTGTTAAATGTTTAGCTTTATTTTTTAATAGTAGCTTTTAAGTTTTAGATTTTAATTCAGTTTTGTTTAAGTTAGTTTTAAATTTTAGATTTTAATTTTTAATTGTTTTTTTTTGTAGATTTTAGATAGTTTTAGACTTTAGTTTAATTTTTTTTTTAGCTTTAGTTTAATTTTTAGATTTTAATTACCTTTTTAGTTTAGTTTTAATCTTTAGCTTTTAGACTTTAGCTTTAGTTTAATTTTTTTTTAAATAATAAAAAATATAAAAATTCTCAAAAAAGCCTCATAGTCAAATGAGCTTTTAAATTTTTATCCTAAGTTATGACTATCTAAACATTTTAATTTCTGGATTGGAATAAATTAGAATATCATAAATTCGGAAATATTGCAATGATCTGGCATTTATATTTGATGGTCGTCTTATGATAGCATTATTGTGGATTCAGATTATTTTAATGCATAATTGTGAGGGTGTCTCATCAAATATCATTGTGGTCAATTTTTATAGCAGTAGTTATACATCAATTACTTGGCTTTAATTGCATAATGGGATCTTTTAACTCCATAAGGCACTGGTTTTAATATAATTGGATCTGTGAAATCTCGTTAATCTCATTAAGTACTTTGTCTTTCAGCTGTGTTTCCTGAGTTGGTTGATTTTCAACCAATTCTATTTATTCATTTCTATTAGGGTCTACCTCCCTTAGTTTGCAAGGAGATAGCTTAGATAGAGAGATTGGAGATCAGAGTGATAGCCCTCGATCTAAGCCATTGTCGCAGTGCCTAGACAATCTGTGCGACAACAAGGCCTATCCCACTCAGTGTTTACAATAATTAGACTAATGAAGCCCTAATGACAAGCTTACTATAAGTTTTCCACAAGAAAGAGGTTACAAGCTAACCTCATGACTCAAAAACATAACAAAGTGCCATAAAAGGCCGCATGTGTGGGAGAAAATGCTCCTAAAGCCTGAAGTCATCCTCCAAAAGAGCTCCCTAAGCCACCACAAGGTGTGATATAGGCTAATGAGTGTTCCATATTCCAAGATGCATCTCAAGGATCATGTGCAAGCCTCCAAAGTGACTCTATGCCAACATGTCATGTCCATGGTGCCCTATATCGCTCTCAAAGGAGCAAGAGGAGTGACATGGCACTCTATAACTCAATCATTGGGGCTCCAAGGTGACGTGCAAGCCATCCTCTGAAATCTCAAAGATAACCATCATCATCTAGGCTTCCAAAACAAGAGATGCCCATCAAATAGTGTCAAGGCCAACCTGGGGGCATCCTGGGTCCAATGGGAGGAGCAAGAGGAGTGACAAGGCACTCTATAACTCAAGCATTGGGGCTCCAAGTTGATGTGAAAGACCTCCCTTGTTATCTCAAGGATGACCATCATCATTTGAGCTCTAAAAGAAGAGATTCCCATCAAACAGTGTCAAGGCCAGTCTTAGGGCATCGTGGGTCTACTAGGCACATCATTAATACCTCCAACACCAAGCTCCATGAGCTTAGCATTTTAGTATTTGGGGGTCCCTTCAGATGTCAAGCATCATGTGGGGTTATCAAATAACCCAATGCTATGCTCTGGATAGGCAATGTTGCATTATCTAGGTCATTCTTGTTGAAATATGTAACTAGGTTCGGTCTTCATAATGAAATATGTAATCATGATTTTATATATTTGATGTAATGAGAAAAATATATTTATTATTGATCTTGAGACATGGGTTTCATGCTCAAGGAGAATTTAGTTTTAGGTCAAGCTCCCATTATGAGCTTTGAGGATTGGTCATTAAGTCATAAAGTCAATTGTGTCTTTGTCATGTATAGGAGACCCTTCTTGGGTATGTTACATATTTATTTAAGTCAGTGTAATAGTCAAAAGACACTCCAAGACCAAGTCCATGTGCTACTAGCAATTCGACCTTCAAATGAAGCAATCAGCCTACACCAAGATGACATGTCGGCCTAGGATCAAGACAATTTAGCTTACAAGCATGGGAAGGAAGCCTATAAAAAGGAGCACTCGGCTCCATTCAAGGATAGATGCGCTCAAGCATAAGAAGTTCGATCTAGACAAGAAGAAGAAGACTAATAACCAATGAAGGAACGAGGAGGAAGAGCGATGTTTTATGATCTTCTTTTGGGCCACTTCCTGTTCACACGTGTAAGGAGATTGGGGTTTGTATCTCTGCAATAAGTCTGAATTATAGTCATCACAAGAGGGTCAAAACAAGACAAGGAAGAGACCTATATTGAAGGGTGAATTCACAAGGAAGCTAGCCCTAAGTCGAGCAAAGGAGGAGGAGGGCTGAAATAGCCCTAATTCGGTATTTCAGCCCTAATTTGGTCACACGTGGGAGAATTGCAGTCTCCTACGGGAGGACGAAAATTGCAGAGAGAGAGGCCGAGAATTTCAGACTTGAGTTGCGGGATCAAGGGTGAGGAAAGGAGGAGAAGTTGCAGCATCTTGAAGAAGGAATTGAATTTGACTCGAAGCAAGGGTTGACTTGGTCTTGGAGGCATTGGTGGTCAAGGGTCTAGGTCTTGGAATTCATCAATTAAAAAATTCAATGAGGAGAATTTAGTGGGTTTTCCTCTCAAGCTTAGAGAGGTTTTGGCCCTGGCTGATAGGCTACATCTTGTGTCCTTTATCTCATTGTTCTTTATGGTTCAGTATTTGTTTGATGAAGAATCAAGTAAGGAAGAACCTAATTAAGAAAAGTAAAAAGTCTCCACAAGTTGTTATCATTGCTAAAGAAATCATCTCATCTCTCTGCCCTAGATTTGTCAACAAATCTCTCTCTCTACAATTGATGGTACGATCTTTGTTTCTCTTGCTGAGAACGGTGGGGAAATCACCTCAAGCAGCCTTTGCTACTATGATGAGAACCACCTGACAAAACCCTCTCAAGATCAAATGCAAATCAACAATAATTAGGTAACAAAAATCATGGATGCATCATAGTGGACCATACTTAATATTAGGGGCACAATAATACTTCAGACAAAGATCACCTTCAAATATCTAACTAGACCAAGTCCCCTATAAGTATTCCTGCCTTATGTTATGGGATGGCTAAATGAGTAACCCTAGCAGGTGTTTCTAGTTGTAGAAATAGCTCGCAATTTGTAGATGCTAATGAATTCAGAGTGAAAAAAATAGACACAAATTTCTTCTACTCAATCAACGAAAGAGAAAACACACAATAGAAACACATGCAATCATTCAAACACAATGAACACAATATTTTGTGGGGAACCCAACTAGGAAAAATTCAAAAACCCCCCCTCTACTTTGTATTATATCAGATGAGGCAATAATTAATTACAATGACAACTTCAATCCTTGAAGCTCAACCTACATTGCAATACTGATCTCCTGCTCTGACCAACACTGAGCCAAAATAGGCCTCCAACTTCCTCTTATTTCCTTGTGCAATTCCTAAGGAAATTATCTCCTAAAAAATATGGAAATCTCCTATTTCCTTTCTCAAATTCAAGAGAAATTTCTCATTTGCTCCAATGCAAAACTTGTACACTCAATAATATACATTAATAATTGCAATGATGCCTTTTTCCTCCACTCAACTAGGAAATTCAAATTGCATGCATGACTAGGGCTATTTTTAGTAAATTGAAAAATTAACTAAGAGATCAGTGAGTTAACAACAGTTACAACTACTCAAATGAGCTCCTACTGACTCTATTCATGACTAGAGCTCAGATCGCTGAGTTTCACTAACTATAACTCCACTAGATTGCTAGATCTTTGCAATCAACTTATGCACAACTCTATTTCTAGCCCACAAACTTAGATTCATTGATTTAACTAAGTGACTTGGCCATGTCACTCCTGCTAACTGCAACTCAAGTCATCTCGCTAATGTGGAAATTCAAATTTCTCCTTTTGACCAAGGAACAAGTCAAATGAAGTCTTTTCTTGCTACAATTTAACACTCCCTCTTAGCAAGAAAAGGGTTTTGAACAACCCCAATCCTGCTCCTGTGTAACTCGAACTTTCCTCTTGACAAAGCCTTTGTCAAGATGTCTACATCATGCTCCTCTGCAGGAATGTACTGTAACATAGCAATCCTCCTCTACACACAATCTCTCAGGTGATGGTACTTGATGTCTATATGCTTGGACTTATCATGAAACACTAGATTTTCAGAGAGTTTTACACAACTCTGATTGTCACAGTGGATCAATGTAGGCTCCATCCCTTGACTGAAGAGACCAACTAGGATCTTCCTCATCCAAATATCCTCGCATGTTGCTTGATTAGCATCCATATACTCAGCATATGCTGAGCTGAGTGCTACAGATCTTTGTTTCATACTATACCAAGAAACTATTGTTGACCCAACACTGAAGATAGCTCCCGATGTGCTATTCGTATATGATAAACTCCCTGCCCAAACTGGATCTGTAAAGCCTTGGAGCTTCACTCCATCTATCTACCTATACCATAAACCAAAATATATTATGCCTCTGAGTTATCTGAGAACATGTTTTGTTGTTTTCTAGTGAAGTTTGGTTGGCTCCACCATAAACAAATACCTGGCCTTGATTTCACCAAGTACATCAAGGACCCCACCAACTATCTCTAGATAGTGGCATCTACTACCTCTCTTGTAAAAGTATCCTCTATCCTCTAGTTAGTATCTAGAGGAGTGTCAATGGGCTTGCAATCCTACATATGGAATCTCTAAAGGATTTCAGGTGTACTTCCCTTGACCAACAAATAGCTTTCCATCTCCATTTCACATCTTCAAACCAAGTAAGTAGTGCATCAAGCCCATATCCTTCATCTCGAACTCTCTTGCAAGGTCGTCCTTGCAAGACTAGATCAACCTCTCATCTCTCATCAACATCAAATCATCTACATACAAGACTAAGATGAGCAGACTGCCATCTACCAAAATGTAGTATAGATTGGCATATGCTTCACTCTTAGTTAATCCCAATCCAATGAGATAGGAATCTATACGAGTGTACCAAGCACGAGGTGCTTGCTTGAGACCATAGAGGGCTCTCCTAATTCTACACACGTGTCTCCCTGTCAAATGTGTCAAACCCCTCAGGCTTCTCAATGTCGATCTCTTCCTCAACCACTCCATTGAGAAAGGTAGTCGTGACTTCCATTTGGTGAATCTTCCACCCCATCTGTGTTGTCAATGCAAGTATGGTCCTAATAGATGAGTATCCTGCCACAGGGGGGAAATTCTCCTCATAATCAATCCCATCTATCTGTGAGAACCCTTTGGCCACAAATTTGGCCATGTACTTCTCAGCACTTCCATCAACTACATGTTTCACCTTATACACCCACCTTGAGCCAATAACAGATTTTCACTCAAGTCTAGACACAACCTCCCAAGCATCATTGTTCATGATGGAGTCATACTCCAACATGGAATCTACCCACACCTGCTAGGAAACTGCTTCCTTAAATGAAGAAGGCTTAGAATCAATCGGTGTTGTCATGAGTGCCATATATTTGGTATATTTGTCTGGTGTGATCTCCTCCGTCTGCGTAAGGAACTAGGAGCTCCAACATGCTCCTAAGCTTCTTGCACCAATCTGTTTGCCTCCCTGGTCCTCTTCCTCCCTTCTCTGGAAGGCTCTGTGTGAGTGGGTGCCTCCACTCGGCCTGCTCTCTACTCCTCCACATGTGGCTGCTCCACAACATCTTGTGGATCTGACTGAGACTCCTTTGGAGCTAGAAGCTCCTCCTCTGGTGGTATGCTTAGCTCTCACTCTAGAGAGCTCCTCATGGCTTTCTCTTCACCAAATCTCACATCCCTCCTCATAACAATCATCCTATGTGAGGTCATGTACACCCCTATCTTTGGAGACATGACAATAGACCATGGATCCAAAAATGCGAAAATGGGAGACATCTGAGTTCCTCCCAAAGAAAGCCTCTTCAGGTGTAATCATTCCAAGAATTTTGTGAGGGCTCATATTCTGCAAATAAACAGTTGTATTGCAAGATTCTTCCCACAGGTATAGTGGCAATCCTTGGTCATGAAACATTTCTCTAACAACTCCTACAATGCTTCTATTTTTCCTCTTTGCAACCCCATTTTGTTGTAGGTTGTGGGGTGCAGTCAACTCCCTTCTAATACCCTCCTTAGCACATAATTCTTTGAAGGCGTTAGACACATACTCTCCTCCATTATCAATTCTAAGGGATTTATTTTCTTTCTTGTCTCATTTTCAATGAAGGCTTTAAATTCAACAAACTTTGAATATATCTCGTCTTTCTTCTTCATAAAACAGATCCAACATTTGCAGGAAAAATCATCTACAAAGATCGCATAATACCTGTGCTTCACAACTGAGATTGTAGAGAATGGTACACATACATCTAAGTGAACGCGCTCCGTGATGGCTCAACACTGCTATCTCGGCCCTGGAAGGAGTGTTTATAATATTTTCCAAGAGTGCATCCCTTGCACACATCATGTTGATCAAGGGTGCATTTTGGAATTCCAGTGGCGATCTATTGCATTATTTTCAAGGTTCCATGGTGTAGGTGTCCCATGTGCCTATGCCAAAGCTCTCCAACATCTTGGCCCTGAACATGTTCTGCCTTGCTTCTCAATGCAGCGCATTCATCCACCTCTAACATGTAGAGATTTTTAACCGAAACACCAATTTTTTTTTTTTGTCCAATAACAACATGCTTCAAATAAGCTTTCCCTTTACTAAACGCCACATCATATCCTCGATCTTCAAGTATAGTTATAGAAATTAAATTTTTCTTCAGACCAGGCATATACATTGGATTCTATAGGTGAAGATGGGATCCTGACTCCCTCTTAAAGGTGACAGTGCCAATCCCTTTGGTGGTGTACCTCCCATCATCTCCAAGCTTTGTGTAATTGTAGGTCGTTCTCCTCTAGGTGGCTGAAGAAATCCTTACTTCCTGTCCTATGAAATGAAGCACTAGAATCTAAGTACCATACATTGCCTCGTATAGTACTTTCCATGTATGCAACGAGGGTGAAATCCAACTCGAATTGTGATGTGACAGCATCTCCTCCTACTGCTCCTACAAGCTTCTTACTAGATTTCTTGTGTAGACACTGGGTTGGATATTTTCCATATTCATGGCAGTGAATGCATTTAATTTTGCTAAGGTCTTTCTTCTTGCCATGGTTCTGGTTGAATTTTTCCATGCCTTCTTGCCCTTGGCTTTCTTTGCTTTGCCTTCCAAATCAAAGTTTTCTTCCTCATTAGTTTTGGATCTGACACCATATCTAATGTTTCTTTTTATCACCTCTTGCACCTCATTAGTTTTGGATCTGACACCATATCTAATGTTTCTTTTTATCACCTCTTGCACCAAGTCAAACCAAAGTCTCTCCCAATCTAGGAGTTTGTCTCTTCCATTCACTGAATCCTGATAATTGTGCCACGACTTTGGTAGACCAAGGAGCGCTAAGCTCACAAGTTCAGATTATGACACATTTTCTCCAACTCCTCAAGCCCATCTCTGACCTGAGTGAATCTGGATAGATATTGAGAAACAATTTCATTTTTTCCCATTCGAATGTATCTGAGCTTATCTCTCAATGCCAATATCCTGGGATCACTGCTGCTTTGGAATATATCTATGTGAGTTTTCAACGTTGCAAAAGCAGTCTCCTTTCCATGAAAATTCGAAACCACATGATCTCTGACACCCTCTAGAATAATCCTCATGGCTTTTGTGCTGTCGTTTTTCCACCGAGTAAGTTGTTGTGCATCTGATGCTATTGGTTTTGGAATATCTGTTTTTGTGTACTCTAATACTCCATTTGCATCCAGCACAACTTCCATCTTGTCTTTCCAAGCACAAAAATTCGAGGTGACCTCCAATGCATACTCAAGCCTCAATCCATTGAAATACATTGTTCCTGCACTGAAGAAAATTTGCACCACAAAACTTTGCTATTCAAAATTTCTTTGAGAGAAGATCTAGAACCTGGTTTCTATGTAGTTTTCAATAGCTCTGATACAATCTAGAAATGGCTCAAAATTTTCAGCTGCTAATGAATTCATACCAAAAAGAATAGACACGAATTTCTTCTACTCAATATACGAAAGAGAAAACATACAATAAAAACGCATGTAATCATTCAAACACAATGAACACAATATTTTTCCTGGGGAACCTGTTACGAAACCAGCTCACAAAATAGAAGAAAAGAGAGTCAACCACTTAGAAATCAGCCTCTTCGAGGGGGGAAACCTCCTTTACATTACATAAATGAAAAATTCTTGGATGATACAAATGAAAAAACCTCCTTTCTATATATAGGAGTCCAATGGGTCACAATATAATCCTAGCCGACATAAAAATAACAATGTAAAGGCACAACAATAACAATAAAGGGGCTATACTAACAATAACAATAAGGGGATACACTAGTATTATAGGGACCTAGCATGCCCCTCTCTTTCAAAAAAATGTTTTCCTCAAAGCTTGAGCAGTTCTGGATGATTCTGTATAAAATTCTCATCCTCCATGTCGAATCTTCAACGGGTAAGTTCTTCCAATTTATGAGATACTCTGGAATTGATCGATTTCGTAGTTGTCGAGTTCTTTTTTCTATGTCTGCTTCAGGTTCCAATACGATTTTTCCTTCTTCGTCAAGTTCTGGAAATATTGTTTGAACTGGGAGCTTGTCACCTATAACCTTCTTTAAGCATGAAACATGGAAAAATGGGTGCACTCGGGAAGATGTAGGAAGCTCCAATTTGTGTTCCATAGTACCAATCTTTTGCAACACCTTGTAAAGACCATAATACTTTGGTGATAATTTATTATCCTTCTTAGCTTGCTTGAGGGACATTTGTTTGTATGGTTGTAGCCGTAAAAATACCTAGTCGCCTACATCAAAAATTATTTCGCTGTGATGTTGATTTGCTTGTTGTTTCATTCGATTTTGTGCCAAAGTGAGGTTATCCTTTAAGAGTTGAAGAACTTGTTGTTGATGCTCGATGTGATCTTCCACTGCTTGAACCTTAGAATTTTCTCTTAAAGATGATGTGATGGACAGTGGATGATATCCATAAAGTGCCATAAATGGGGTCATTTTTGTTGTAGTATGGAAGTGTTATACCACCATTCAGCTAGAGATAACCACTTGACCCATTATGTTTGTTTATCAGATATAAAGCAACGAAGATATCCTTCCAAACATTTGTTCACTATCTCAGTTTGCCCATCAAATTGAGGATAATATGATGAGCTATGAGCTAATTGAGTACCCAAACAAGAAAATAATTCCGTCCAAAATTTCCTGTAAAAATGGGATCTTTATTGCTTATAATGATCTTTGAGTTTCCATGTAGCTTTTGAATTGTTTCCATCAATGCAGTAGAAACTGTACTGGCTTTAAATGGATGAGATAATACACAAAAGAGTGCATACTTGGTAAGTCTATAAACTACCACCATGATGACAGTATTTCCTTCGGACTTGGGTAAACCTATGATAAAATCCATTGAAACCTCCTCCCAATGTTGACTTGGAATGGATAAAGGTAGTAACAAACGTAGGGTCTTAATTGTCTCAACTTTATTTTGTTGGAAAACCAAAAATTTTGCCACAAACTTTTGAATATCAGATTTAAGGCCATCCCAAAAAAAATCCTTCTTGACCCTGTGGTAAGTTTTTAAAAATCCCGAATGCCCTCCTAAGGGAGAGGTGTGCAATTTCAAAAGAATCTTTTTTTTGAGTTGGGAATTATTACAAAGATATAAGTGATCTTTGTACCATAATGAATCATTTTTCAGCTAAATGTTTCAGATGTACTAGGATCTTGCTGCAAATTTTGAATGAGTGTCCACACGTCTTCTTCATTTTTCCATTTATCCCTTGCTTCGGTTATCCACTCAGGTTGGATAATAGAAATGGCACAAAGAAATGCTTCCACATCCTCATCCTTTCTTGAGAGTGTATCTGCAACAACATTTTGCTTCCCCTTTTTGTAGATGATTTCAAAGTCATAACCCAACATCTTTGTGACCCATTTTTGCTGCTCTTCTGAAGACAAATATTTGTTCCAAAAAGTATTTAAGACTATCATGATCTGTTTTTACCTTCAAATGTCTTCCCATTAGGTAAGGTTGCCATTGTTTTAGTACATGTAGTATTGCCAACATTTCCTTCTCATAAATAGGTTTATGTAAATACTTTCCTTTGATTGGACGCCTTTCAAAAGCAATGGGTCTTCTTTCTTGCATTAAAACCACACCAATTCCATTTCTTGAGGCATCACATTCCACAATAAAAGTTTTTGTGAATTCTGGCGTAGCTAAAAGACCGGTGCTTGGCACATTTCCTCTTTAAGATGTTCAAAGGCCTTAGTTGCTTCTGGATTCCACGAAATGTTGAAAAGTATAACTAGGTCGGTCTTCATGTTGACTATGTAATTATATTCTTATGTAAAGAAGAAGTCAAAAATAATAAGATGTATTTAAGAGTCATGTTCATGAAGGATCTAGTCAACAATATACTCCAAGATCTTGGCAAAATACCGTGAAGAGATGACTCCCAAAAGATGCACTAAGATAATCTTATAAACGTTGAATTATCTATTCTTCATGTCGGCCTATAATTAACAATGAAAGTCGGCTCCCTATTATGTTGACTAGTCGGCCTAAAAAACAGTTAGACTGTCTATATAAATAACCTCTCTGTGGCACATTTGAGGAGCAAGTTTTTCAATGATCCAACTGACTGTCTGCGGATTTGAGACAAGAAGAGCATATTGGTTTAAGGAATTGCGGATGTCTCTGAGAACATTCCAGCATAATGAAGTTTGGTATAAATACGAAGCAAAGCAGCGTTAAAGTATGTTAAGTTGTAGATCTATTTGGAGAAGTGATTGCGGACTTGTCTGAAGTTGTACAACAGTTAAGAGGAATGCGAATTCACTTGAAACAGAAGCAACTGAAGGATATAAATTGCAGAAGGAACTGAAGGTATAGAAACATAAAGGTATAGGCTGCAGAAGTAATTGAAGTCTACAGATTACAGAAGAAACATAAGAGCATAGACTGCGGGTTGATGAAGCCAGTTTGAGAAGAATACAATGCAAATACTTACAAAGGTCGCAGTGCAGATATCGCAAGGATTGTAATGAATTCTGAAGTGTAATGAAAGGAAGGTAAATATGTGATTTACCTTCCTACAATAAAAGTATTACTTCTGCGTAAAAACACTTGTGTCATGTACATTTTGGTAATTGACTTGATGAAAGATTAATTAGGAAGAATACATAAGCAAATAAGCTCACAAGTAATTATCAAGAAGAGAATTTATAACCCCTTCAAATTCTCAACACGAAAATGCATCTTATTTCAGTAATGATGTTAGAGGTGTCAATATTCTCCCATAATTTTTACCAAACTTGCGATAATACCCTGTTAACCCCAGAAATCCTTGAAGATGCTTTATATTTGTGGGGATTTTCCATTCCTTGATGGATTTAATTTTGTTAGGGTCTACCTTAACACCCTCATGAGATACAATATGACCCAAATATTCCACCTCCTATACTCCAAGAAACATTTGGAGGTTTTTGCATATAATTGTTTCTCCTCCAATAGTGTGGGCACATTGTCAACATGTTGAACATGATCCTTCCAAGAATTGTTGTAGATTAGTATATCATTAAAAAATACTAACACAAATTTTCTAAGGAAGGGTTTGAAAATGGAATTCATCAAACCTTGAAATGTGGAAAGTGCATTAGTAAGGCCAAAAGGCATGACCAAAAATTCATAATGATCCTCATGAGTTCTGAATGTTGTTTCTGAAATGTCTTCAGTCTTCATTCTAATTTGATGATATCCAAAACGAAAATCCAGCTTGGTGAAGTAAATTGCTCCATGTAATTCATCCAATAATTCATCAATGATGGGGATGGGAATTTATCTTTAATAGTGAGCTTGTTGAGATCCCTATAATCCAAACACATACACCATGATCCATCCTTCTTGTGCACCAATACTATTGGACCAGAGAAAGAACTTTGACTAGTTTGAATTATACCAGCCTCTAGCATTTCTGCAACCATACGTTCAATCTCACTCTTTTGAGCACAAGGATATATGTAAAGTCTGATGTTTGGAGGAACACTTCCTGGAATCAAATGAATAGCATGATCATGATCACGAATAGGTGGGAGTCCTTTGGGAGTCTCAAACACCTTGGAATGATTGTCCAATACATTTTGGAGATCTAGAGAAATAGATGATTTTGATGTTTGAACCTCTAGTGAGCATAATTGTGCAATTACGCCTCGTTGTTCTTTCTTCAAAAGCTTTGTCATGACATTAGAGTTGATTATCTTTCTCGGCTTCCTTGCGATACCTCGTAATTCAACTTCCTTTCCTTCCAAAAAAAAATTCAAGAAAAGTTCTTGAAAATTAAAAGCTGCCGTCCCCAAAGATTGTAACCATTGTACTCCTAGTACAACATCAGCACCACCCATTGGAATGGAGAGCATTGGACTATTCAATACATATTCCTCCATGGTTAGCTTGATATTATGGCACTTTCCAGAGAAATTTATAGTTCCTCCAGTTGCAACCATCACTTGACACTCTAGTGTTGGGTATAGGAAGCAATTCAATTCCTTGGTTACCTTACAATGACTAAAATTATGGGTACTACCCGAATCAATCAGCACTATTACATTTTTCTTCTTGATATGTCCTTCTATCTTGAGAGTTTGAGAAGTGGTAATTTCTGCCAATGCATTATAGGAGATGGTCGGATTCATTTCTTCTTCCTCTAGGGTTGGTTCGTGGTGTATATCCTCTTCTTTTGAAGTTTCTTGTTCCTTTTCTTCCTTTTCTTCACAATCTATTTAAAATAATTTCTTCTCAGCACACTTATGACCTTTAGTGTATTTTCTATCACAACTATAGCAAAGCCCTTTTGCTCTTTTTTCTTACAATTGTTGTGGTGTCAACCTTGTAGGTTGTGGAGTAGAAACACTTCCATCTTTATAGTTGTGAGTGGTAGGCTTCCTTGTCGCCATAATTTTCTAGGAGTAGAAACACTTCCATCTTTATAGTTGCGAGTGGTAGGCTTGCTTGTCGCCATAATTTTGCTTTCATTTTTTCTTGTCAACCTGAATGCCTTCTCCAATGAATCAGGTTCCCAAAGGTGAACCTCATGTTGGATGTTATCCTTTAAAGTCCCTATAAAGACATTAATCTTGTGCTCCTCTGGAATATCCTTTACCCTTATATTCAATTTTTGGAAGTCTTCAATGTGCTCCACCATTGAACCCTTTTGTTTGAGATTTATCAATTGGCTAAAGAAGGTGTTACTCTTTGTATCCTCATAATGTGCTATCATTTCCTCCATAAAAATTGACCAAGTGACAATTTGTTTATGAGAGCAAAGCCATCGATACCATAAAAATGTATTGTGGTCTAAATATAAAATTGCAATGCGTACCTTTTGTGTGTTTTACACATTATGGAGATCAAAGTATTGCTCCATCTGTAGTATCCATGTTACGAGATCCTTGCCATCAAACTTTCTCATATCGATCTTTGGAATATGGTGGGTCTTCAATCCAACATTAGAGTCTATGAAATCACGATTAACATTTATTTTGTTCTCATCATGAGTTTCCTCTACTACCTTTTTGCCATTAGGAATAATTTCTTGTAGCAACTTTGTCAAACCTTCCTTCAAACCTTCCATGTCTGCTTTTAGATCGTTTTTCATGACTTCCATGTTTCCTTTCAGTTTTTCTTCTATACCATCGATCTTAGCTTCCATGCCATCCGTCTTAGCTTCCATTCCATTCTTCAAACTATCTATCTTATAGCTTCCACGCCTTTCTTCAAACCATCCATCTTCGCTTCCATTTCATTTTTGGTTACTTTTTGCAAGAGATAAATTTGTTGCACTTGGTCTCGTATTTTAATATATCATGTTGCACTTCTTCCTCTTCATGCGTCATAGTAGAGCTTTATGAGGGCTTAATGAGTGGAATTATTTTTGGAAGGCATTATAGAACTCAATACTAATATCTATACTTCAATATGCCATTGAAATCACTTCAAAGGGATTTTTCAAACAAAATTTATGCAATTTTTTTTTTAATAGACACCTTTTTCTTGCTTTTAGGAGCTCGATCTTGAAACAGTTGTAACTCTATAATTTCAGATCTCCAAGATCTGAACTTCATTCCTATCATAGCACTCTGAGTCTTCTTTTCAATGCCATAGGTCAGACCTAATTTGGATTCTTCAAGGTAAAGTTATGCCCAATCTCCCACAATGGCCTAATTATGGGTTGGTTCAGCAGAGTGAACTTGTACGGCGTGCCATGTGTCACTGTTTTGACCTTCGGCTCCAAAATCGATACACAAGAAACTACAGTCCGTGCACTTTAGGTCACTTGAATTCCAATCCGATATCTGAAACGAAAGTTATGAAGATTTTCCCTTGGTCACTTGTTTGAGATGAAATTATGGAGCCTACAAAAACCCTAACTTTCACAAATCATATCTCTGAAAATATAGCAAATCAAGATCTAAAATTTTTACATGAAGTTCCTCAAGATTTCGGATAAAATGGGTTTTTTTTACTTCTAAAGCTTTCGTAGAAAAAAAATTATAGCGAAAATGCCAAGATGGCCTATTTGTAGCAGTGAAACCCTAGAATCCAAAGCTCTAATACCAAATGTTATGAAACCAACTCACAAAATAGAAGAAAAGAGAGATCAACGACTTAGAAATCAACCTCTTCGAGGAGGCAACCTCCTTTACGTTACATAAATGAACAATTCTTGGATGATACAAATGACAAAACCTCCTTTCTATATATAGGATTCCAATGAATCACAATATAATCCTAGCCGACATAACAATAACAATGTAAGGGCACAATAATAACAATAGTGGACTTCTATGGGGCACAATAATAACAATATGGGGACTACATGGGCACAACAATAACAATAAAGGGGCTATACTAACGATAACAATAAGGGGATACACTAGTATTATAGGGGCCTAGCAGAACCCAAATGGGAAAAACCACTCCTTTGTTTTGTATTATATAAAATGGGACAATGATCAATTACAATGACAACTTCAACCCTTGAAGCTCAACCTGCATTGCAATATTGATCTCCTACTCTAACCAATGCTTAGCCAAAATAGGCCTCTATCTTCCTCCTATTTCCTTGTGCAATTCCTGAGGAAATTAGCTCCTAAAAAATAGGGAAATCTCATATTTCCTTGCTCAAATCCAAGAGAAATTGTTCATCTACTCCAATGCAAAACCTGTACACTCAATAGTATACATTAATAATTACAATGATGCATTTTTCCTCCACTCAACTAGGCAATTTGAATTTCATGCATGACTAGGGATATTTTTAGTAAATTGACTAATTAAGTGAAAGATCAGTGAACTAACAATAGTTATAAATACTAAATTGAAAAGTAACTAGTTCCGGTCTTCATAATGACATGTGTAATTGTGATTTTATGTAATTGATGAAAAGAAAGAAAAATAAAATTATTGTAATGCTCCTCTCATGGGTTTCATGAGCAAGGAATTTTATTTTAGTGATGGCTCCCATTCTAAGCCTTTAGGATTGAGTCATCTAGTCATAAAAGTCAAGTTTAGTCTATGCCATGTATGAAGGACCCTTCTTGGGCATATTATATTTTGTATGAGTCAATAAAATTGTCAAACAACCCTCCAAGACAAGCACTAGCATCCTCATACATGTCAGCTCAAAAAAATAACAAGCACTAGCATCCTTGTACAGGATGGCTTCAAAGAAATAATAAGTTTTTCATAAAAAGGACACGTTGGTTCAGCTGAAGTCATGTCGGCTAATTATGAGACTCTAACCACTATAAATAGCCAGCTCGGCCTAATGTCAAAACGCAGAAATTTCAGAGCAGAATTTCGGTAGGGGTCTGTAGTTAGAGAAGTGCGAGGTACAACGGAGTCTGCGGTTAGAGAAGTGTGAGGTACAGTAGGTCTGAAGCAAAAGGTGCAGCAAAGTACATTAGAGGAAAGAGGAGGAGTATAATCCAATCTCCTCTCTGATTTGTTTCTGAGTTTATATTCACCTCCACCGAGTTTACTTGCAACAAAAGAAGAGTAGTACAGTCCAAGTTTATTTGCAGCAGAAGGAAGGCCAAAACAAGAAGGTACAATCTGGAAGGAAGGTCGAGATAAGAAGAAATTCAAGTCTTGAAGGAAGGCCAAAGGTTTGAAGTTGAAGAAGGTCAAAGAAGATAAGGAGTCTAGAAAAGGAAAAAGAGCATGTCGTTATCAAAGGATCTCATCAAGACAACTTGTGTCTTGGTCTTGCAGTGGCAACTAGGTCAAAGGTCTTGGTCTTGGTATTTGTCAATTGGAATCTCTATAAGAAGAATTTGTTTGTGTTTTCCTCTCAAAGAGTAAGAGGTTTTGGTCCTAGCTGATAGCCAATATTCTGTGTCTCCTATCTCTTTATGGTCTATGCATTAGTAGTTGTTTGATGAAGAAGAACACTAATAGCTTAAGTAAAAGAAGACCCTAATATAAAGAAGTAAAAATTACTCACAAGCAATTACTAATAAAAGAGAAATCACTTAATCTCTATGCCCTAGATTTCTCAACATGGTATCAAAGCTAAGGTGACTAATTCAAGGAAGAGAATCTTATTAAGGGACACTCAAAGATCAAATCTCAAGGAAGAGATCAAAGCGAAGATCATCTTGAAGTCAAGAAGTCTACAAAGAATTACTCAGATCATCATCGAGTAAAGAAGGTCAAAACCCTACATCTACTCAAGATTAATTTTTTTGAAGACTATTCATCCAAAGGAAGCTATATCAAAAGGCGGTGTCATCTAGACTCTCTTGTTGAAGCAAGTTCCTTGCCATTGAAGACATCACCAAGAAGTCATCATTGATCCTCATCAACGAGAATTCACCATCAAAAGAGATCTCCCTCTCTGTGAGATCAAGGATCATTATTGAGGAAAACTATCCTCAACAAAGAGAAGTTTTCTATTCTCTATATCATCATCAACAACAAGGAAGCAGCAAGGAGAAAGGAGCATCCTATCAAGTAAGTATTATGAACTTATCAGAATCTGTAAAAATGTCTTTTTACAAGGAAAGAAACAAATTAGTTGGTGCTTCAAACTACCTTGCATGGAAGAAAAGGACAAATCTAAATCTCATTGAAAATGAGGTCATGGACCATGTCAAAGGATGTATCACCAAACCAGGATAAGAAAATGCTCAAGAACTTGCAAAGTATATGAAAGGGGAAGTTAGGGTCAAAGGATTCTCATAGAATCCATCAAGGATCCCCTCATGCCATATGTATCTAAACTCAAAACTTCAAAACAAATTTATGACAAACTGGTAGAGTTGTATTCCATACGCACTATTGGAGAAGTCATCTCATTAAGATGAGAACTCTACAAACTGAAGATGTCTAGGGAAGATGGAATAGCCTCATACTCTATGAGGATATATGTGATCCAGGATTAACTACAAGATCTGAGAGAAGTCATGTCTGATAGTGAAATGACTACATTGGTATTAAATGCACTACCTGAGGAGTGGGGTAACTTTACTTCAAGTATTTATGGGAAGAAAGAAGCTACTCCATTCCAACATCTATGGTCACTATGCAAGATTGAAGAATATAGACTAAGGCAAAATCTAATGTGGGATTAGGTGAGCAAAATCAAGCTTATGCTACAATGACAAGAAGAAATGGAAAATTTGGAAAATTTGGTTCTTGGAAAAAGAAAAGGGACATGTATAAGATTCAATGCTATGCGTGTCAGGAATATGGACGCTACAAAAGAGATTGTCCTAAAATCAAGAAGGACAATAACAAAAGAAGAAGAGAAGAAGCTCGTATCACCGAAGAAGTGGAGGAAGCTGAAAAGAAGAAATCCAAGATAGAGGAAGTAAGAGATCTCTATTATGACTGAGATAGTCTTCATCACCGAAGTTCTTTTCAGATTTCTAAGTCTTCCATTGTAAGATATGGTTGTCATGATTCACTAAGTAAAATAATGGGATGTATCAAGGCATCATGGAAGCATTGAAAGCAAGAGCTTGAGACATCATAATAGAAAAACACGAAAGACGGTTAAAATCTATGGAAGTCAAGTATATAACTCTTGGGAATTTCATTGAAAAAACAAGTGGAAAGGTAATCTAGTACAAGGTTCACCATACATATGTCAAATGGAAACATTTGTTGATGGGGATACTTTAGATCCTCAAGATTCTATGATGGAATCTTCATTGAAAGGTTCACCGATCATGACAGCAAGAAAGTGTTTCATCAAGAGTTCCAAATTTGTGGAATTCATGGGATGATGGTATGATGACATAAAGGTGAAGCAAATCAAGGGATTGAAGCTCTTTCAATCAAGGAAACTATTGCAGGAAGTCTGCATGACCCAAAGGAAAAATGAGGTATGTATGCTTACATTTGATATTGTGGAAGTCATGTCATATAGTTGCAGGTAACATGGATCAATGCTCTATCTTGAGAGCATGATCAAAAGTAAGGATCTCCTCCCTCAAAGGAATGCAAGAATGCATGGGTCACATATTCACTAGATGAAATCAACATAAAATGTCTTAATATGAAGTAAGAGGTGGTTGACTACAATTGGGGAAATCTGATTGGAAGCTCCTGGGAATGTAATGTGCGAAGAAAGGAAGGAAGAGATAATGAAATATGCAACCATGGTAAAGGCAATCAACATCTGAAAGACCAAGAATATTTGACTAAAGATATCTCCATGGAAGATATGAAGACTCTGATGAAGTATGAAAAAGAAAGAGACCCTTGACAATATATATCTTTGGGAGATGTGTCAATATGTATGCAGGATGTTGATGCAAACTAGAAGATGTCATGATGAAAGACCATCACAAAGGTAATGTTGATTTTAATGTTCATTCCTTTATTTTTATATTTGGATGGGTATATGCAAAGCTGCAAAGGGAAGATCTATGGATGTCTTCCATAACTGATGCACATGTAGTAGGATGAGAGATCCTTAAGTAAACATGGCATGAAGAAAGCAGCATGTCATGAAGGAAGGCCAGATATGGACTAATTGATCACTTTTCGATGATGACATGGCTGACTCATGGATGAAAGTGATGGATGGTCGGTGCCCTATGTAGAATTCCCAAACATGAAGACTCCTAAATAACGAAAAGAAATTCATGACATCGTAAAGAGTGTTAGGATATTTCGACACATGGTAAATAGTTAAGAAAAACTTAGTCTAGTGTAGAGTTAGGTAAAGTGTGTTTCTTTACTATGTACATTTGTAACTTATAATCCGACGGTCACGATTTGTAGTGATCTGACGGTTCACTCTCTCCTCGGTATTAACGACACTTGATCCGTGGCTTAACACTCGATTGGTCCATGATCTCTATTTAAAGAGCATGGAGGGTCATTTGTTTGGTAACCGTTTATGAGAGAAACATATGTAACTTTTCTTTTTATATTAATAAATTGCCTAAAGTGGCCGCGTTGGCTCAAGCCATGGATTGTTTCCCTCTTCGAGGGTTTTAACCACGTGATAATATTGGTGTACTGATTTGTGATCTGTTTGTGAGAGGTGACCTTTGGTTTTTGGTCTACGAAACTTACCTTGTAAATTCCTACATGGTATCAGAGCTATTTTGAGGGCCGCATCCGTTGTTGATCCAAAGCCGAAGCCGGTTTGACTGCATGCGACTGCTGTTTTGTAGATCTACTATTTCTGGACATTTTCGGGCCTAGAGAATTGCTCTGTTGTGTTCGGAGCGTCTGTTACAGTGAGGAACGCCTTTCGTTTCATGCGAAAAGGTTTCCGGTTGCCCAAGTTATGTCAAGATCTGGAGGTATAAAGTATTTGTTTTGCAGTTATATTTGTTAATAGTTCTGCTTATTTCAGTTCCCTTTATTTATTTAAATTTTAGGTTTTATTTATTTGTTGGATAGATACCCTCTTCTCTGTGTATGCTCTTTGCTCTGCGTTGTGTATGATCTTGGCATATCAGGAACAGGAAGAAGTGATTTTTTTTGCTACGTATGCTCTTTCCTCGCGTCTTTGTGTGATCTCGGGAAATCAAAAATAGTGAAAAAAATAAATAGTTGTCGGTAAGGCCAACCAAAAATCTAACATTCTGCTGTAAGGCTTGCATTTTTTTTCCTCGAATTTTTGTGTTTTTTGTGCAGGAAAAAGCACGCACACCAAAGACCAAAAAAAAAACCCCCTTCCTCCTTTCAAACAATTACAAAATCCTTTTACTATCTCACTTGGTGAGGAGTTAGTTTATGAGAATAGAGGTCTTGGGTTCAAGTCTCTTTCTCAAGCTTCTTTTTGTAAAAAAAAATTGTTAAAGTTGAACTTCAACATCAAATTTCAAACCGTTCCCGTAACTATTTGGCATCTACAACTCAGTTTTTTCAAAAAGCATAACTTCTTTTCATCCGGAAGTCGTTTCTCAAGCCTTTTTCTTTTTTAATCGGCTTGAGATCTTTCCATTGGAGCAGTTAGTTTCAACTTTTCTCAGCTTCAGTTTTTTTTTTTTTTTAAATGGAAAGTGTATGCCCGATTATTCTTAACAGCACCAATTATTTCTAATGGCTACCTCACATGGTAGATATACTTAGAAGTAAAGGGCTTTATAAAATAGCCACAGGCCAAGAAACTAAACCTTCCAATGATGATAAAGTCGCTAAATGGGAAAATAAACAAGATCAAACACGAGAGTTGATAGGAATGTCCATTGCTCAAGATCCTTCAATTTCATATCCTTGACATTGACACCCCTCATGAAGCCCTGGAAAAGCTAAACATTGTCTTTGGCATTCAAAATCAAATCAGGGCCCACCAGCTTGAAAATGAGTTGCTTACTTTGGACCCTAATAATTTCTCCTCTATTGAAGATTTTTTGTCCAAATTCAAAACCCTTGGACTTCTTTTAGAAGGTTGTAAGGTCAAAAAGGAAGATGGTAGCCTTATCTATTGCATTCTTGCTAAGCTTGGCCCTACATACTCCGTATTTGTTTCCACCTTCCATTCCACTAGAGAAGCCATCATTTCTTCAGGAACCACCTACAAGAACCCCTCTTTAAATGCATTTTGCGATTCTTTGATAAGAGAACAAGAAAAACTCTTACACCTTGGTCTTATCACTTCTGGAAACGCTTCTAAGAAAGCCTTAGCAGCCCAATAGCAATCATATCAAAAGAATCTCAATAAGTAGTATCCTAAAAAGTATGGTCTGAAACCAAACAAGGGTCCTAAGCAATTTCAGCCGCAAACTAAAAAAGCAACTCACCAAAATAAGGCAAATAAAAACAAAGGGAAGAAGACAGATAGACATTGCAACTTTTGTAATCGTGATGGCCATATAGAGTCCAAATGTTTTAAGAAGATGGAAGCCTTAGAAGCAACAATGAAGAAGCACAACATCAATTTGGAGCACTCTTCACCTTCATCTTCAAGAATGGCACATTCTGCATGTGGTTGTCAAGCATCAAGATCTGGTTATGCATTAAATGTATCTTCTTCTTCTCATTCTCATGAGTGGCTGATTGATTCTGGAGCTTCTTACCATGTCATGGTCAAAAATCAAGCCATGTTTTCTTCTTTAAATGATTGTAACACTAAACATATTTATGTTGGTGATGATAGATCTCTTAGTGTTGTAGGATCTAGAACCATTCATCTAGATAATGGTCAGTTTAATGATGTACTATGTGTTCCTACCTTGTCATGCAACCTTCTCTCTGTTTATCAAATAACTCATTCAAGTGAATGGAAAATAGTATAATTCTCACCTCATGATGTTGTAATCAAGGACCTCAAAGATCCTACACATATGTTAGCTATTGTCATTGCTGATGATTCCATAAGGTTGTATAAGTTTGACAACTTTGGGTCATCCTGTCTTCCCTCCGTTTTTGTTGCTCATAATGATGATGTGAGCAAACTTTGGCATGAGCGATTTGGTCACTTAAACTATCACTCTCTTCAAAATCTATGTAAAGAAAATATGGTGACAGGTCTTCTTATGGTATCTTGCCGAGATGGTGTTTGCTCCAGATGTGTACTCGGAAAACATCATCGGGATAGTTTTGACAAACGTGTCTCTTGGCACACTTCAACCCCTTTGCAGCTTGTGCACAATGATCTATGTGGTCCACTTCCTGATGTTTCTTTCTCTGGTTGCAAGTACTTCTTAACTTTCATTGATGATTTTTCCAGACGCACTTGGGTATACTTCTTAAAACTCAAGAGTGAAGTTTTTAACATGTTCTTGGCCTTCAAGGCCTTTGTTGAGAAACAATCTGGACATCAAATTCTTAAGTTAAGATCAGACAATGGAGGAGAATATGTTAACAACAAATTTATCAACTTCTGCACTGAGCATGGCATTCAATTGCAACATACTATTCCATATACTCCACAACAAAATGGTGTAGCTGAAAGGAAGAATCACACATTAAAAGAAATGGCTAATTGTATGCTTCAATCTAAAGGACTTGGTCTCAATTTTTGGGCAGAAGCCATTAACTGTGAAAATTACATAGTAAATCGCACTCCTACTAAGGTTTTAAAGAATATAACTCCAGAAGAAGCTTGGAGCTCAATCAAACCGGATGTAAGTCACTTTCATGTTTTTGGAAGTGATGCTTGGGCCCATATTCCAGATGTGAAACATAAAGCCTTAGAACCTAAGAGTGAAAAATGCATTTTTGTTGGATATTCTGAAGATGTCAAAGGATATAGACTTCTTCAACCAAAATCCAAAAATATAATCATTAGAAGAGATGTAAAATTTGATGAAAATATATCGGCTTGCAAGCCTAGTTCGACGAGTGTGCCAACTTTTTCCTGCGAGCCTGATTCGGCATATGTGCCAGCTCTCTCTCTCTCTTCTATTTTTAATAGCATTCCTTCTAGTTCAGATGATGACAGCGAGGATCAAAATCTTCCTCCACCTCTTGAAATTATTCCTTTTACTCCACAGCTTCCAAGATGGGTCCGCTCTACTCGGGATGCAGCAGGTTCTATTGTAGGTGACCAGGTTCTCTTGTAGGTGACCCGGCAGATCAACAACGTACACATTCTCAGTTCGAAAGAGCCTCTTCCTGATCCTGATCCAGAAACCTTTGAAGAAGCCTCTGGTCATCCAGATTGGGATGAAGCTATGAATGAAGAATATCGTTCCATATTGGCAAACGATACTTGGGATCTTGTTCCTCTTCCAAAAGGAAGAAAACTTGTTGGATGCAGATGGATCTACAAAACAAAGTTTGGACCAGATGGAAAAGTGGATAGACATAAAGCTCGTCTTGTTGCTAAAGGATTTTCACAAGTTGAAGGCATTGACTATACTAAAACCTTCTCCCTTGTTGCCAAAATGAATTCTATCCACCTTGTTCTTTCCCTTGCTGCCTGCTTTAAATGGGAAGTCCATCAGATGGATGTACATGGAGATTTGCATGAAGAAATCTACATGGAACAACCCCCTGGATTTATCCAAAATGACTCCAGCCTTGTTTGTCGCCTTAGGAAGTCTCTCTATGGTCTCAAACAAGCTACTCGGGCTTGGTATGCCAAAATGGATAGATTTCTATTAGATAATGGCTTTTCTATGTGTCATTCTCACAACACTGTCTACACCAAGAAAGTGGGTAAGTCCGTCACTATCCTTGTTCTTTATGTTGATGATCTTATCCTTACTGGTAGTGATCCCAACCATATAAACCATGTGAAGTCTAGCCTCAAAAAGAAGTTTGAAATGACAGACTTAGGACACTTGCATTATTTCCTTGGTCTTCAAGTCTTGCAATCCAAAGAAGGTATTACCCTTTCTCAGTCCAAGTATGTCTGTGATATTCTACGCCAATTTCACATGGAAGATTGTAAGCTAGCCCCTTCTCCCTTTTAGTCTGGAGTCAAGCTTTCAGTCACTTGTACTACCCCTGAAGTTGATGCTACCTTATACTGTCAACTTGTTGGTAAACTTCTATATCTAACCCATACCCGTCCTAACCTTTCCTTTGTTGTTGGTCTTGTCGCTCGGTTTATGCACCAACCTCATAAAAGTCACTGGAAAGCAGCTAAAAGAATAATTCGATATATTTGAGGTACAATTCAATTTGGGATTCATTATAGTGCAAGGGCATATCCATTGTTGATTGGTTTCACTGATTCTGATTGGGCTGGTGACCCTGATGATCGAAAGTCTACTGCAGGATATGTATTCACTCTTGGTTCAGAACCTATTACTTGGTCTTGTAAGAAACAAAGTGTCGTCTCTCTTTCTTCGGCTGAAGCAAAGTATCGCGGTGCAATTGAAGCCAGCAAGGAAGCCATGTGGCTTCGTCAGATCCTGTCTGAATTTGGTCTTCATCAGCAGCATCCAACTACACTTTAGTGTGATAATCAGAGTGCCATTTAGCTATGTAAATATCTAGTTCAACATCAGCATATGAAACACATTGAACTCCACATACACTTCATCAGAAAGCTCATTCATGATCATGTTCTTGAAGTACAGTACTATCCAACCAATGATCAAGTAGCCAATATCTTTACAAAGGCTCTCACAGAAGCAAAGTTTACCAAACTTCGATCCATGCTTGAGTTCAGGAAAGTTGTCATTAACGGGGGGTAGGCTCTAATGCCTCCTTCCTTCTCCTATTCTGTCACTTTTGTAAATCCTTCAATCCTATCCCAATTTGTTCTTAAGGGGGGATGTTAGGATATTTCGACACATAGAAAATAGGCTCCTTTTGTGTCACCTTTGTAAATCCTTCAATCCTATCCAAAGTTGTTCTTAAGGGGGGATGTTAGGATATTCCGACACATAGGAAATAGTTAAGAATAACTTAGTCTAGTGTAGAGTTAGGTAAAGTGTGTTTCTTTACTATGTACATTTGTAACTTATAATCTAACGGTCACGATTTGTAGTGTTCCGACGGTTCACTCTCTCCTCGGTATTAACGACACTTGATCTGTGGCTTAACACCCGATTGGTCCTTGATCTCTATTTAAAGAGCATGGAGTAACGACACTTGATCTGTGACTTAACACTCGATTGGTCCATGATCTCTATTTAAAGAGCATGGAGGGTCATTTGTCCGGTAACCGTTTATGAGAGAAACATATGTAACTTTTCTTTTTATATTAATAAATTGCCTCAAGTGGCCGCGTTGGCTCACGCTGTGGACTGTTTCCCTCTTCGAGGGTTTTAACCACGTGATAATACTGGTGCACTGATTTGTGCTCTGTTTGTGAGTGGTGACCTTTGGTTTTTGATCTACGGAACTTACTCTTTAAATTCCTACAAAGAGGAGTTCTTCAAGCAGCTAGTTGTCCCATCCTCTCCACCTGAGGAGCTGATGTAGGTCCCTAATTAAGAGGGAGCCTGGAAACAAGTTTCTTACTTGAAGGAAACTTGGAAATTCCTAAGCTAAGAGGGAGCTTAGGTACACTCCTTCTGTAGGAATGAGTACATTCTTTAATTGGAATAGATATATCTTCCCTAATTAAGAGGGAGAAATAGACAAATCATTCTTGTCTTCACTTGGGAAGACCGAATGGAGGATTGGGTAAGCATCTAGAATCCAATGTTCTTTGAGGATGTATTAGGGCATCCAAGATAAAAGTAGTTGTTGAGGACCAATATTCTTTGAGGACTGGGAATCCAAGATAAGAATAGTCATAGAGGAACACACCCCTAGAACCCGGGTGGGGTATGTTCTGAGAGAGCCAATGATGAGGGTGTTTATACATCATTGGTCTCGCCAGCATTGTGCTCAGATCTCGTGGAGAGATAGAGTTGTTAATCAAGGCCTTGCTATGTGACAATGTTGGTTGATATGATGTTATAAAGATGGGTTACCAATCTAATTCTTCTTATGAGAAATTCTTTAATTTGAGAATGACCAAGTACCATTATGAATACCTCCCTAGTTAAGAGTGTTGAAAAGTGTAATTAGGATCAGTCTTCATATTGACTATGTAATTATGAATTTATGTAAAGAAGAATACAAAGATAATAAATGTATTTTGTTGTACTTGCTTTATAGGTTTCATGAGCAAGATTTTATTATAGGTTAATAGACTTCTTCTTGGTGTCTATCAGGGTTTTGTATTCTAAATATAAATATAATTAAGTGTCATATATATGAAGGATCTAGTCTAGAGAAATTTTCCAAGACCTTGCCAAAGAAACCGTGAAAGAATGGCTTAATTCAGCCCTCAAACCATGCTGAAAGATAAGCTCATATGTTGGGTTAAATTCAGCCTAAAGCACAATGATGAAGTCAGGTGTATGGTCGGCCTAAAGACAGTGAAACTGTGCCCTATAAATACTCCTTTCTGCAGCTCTTTCAGTGCAGAAAAATTTCGAACAGCTCTAAAGCAATACATAGAAAATTGCGGATTTTTCTGAGGATTACAGAGGTCATTAAAGTGCGGATTTCAAGAGCCATTAGGTACGGATTTTAGAGGTCATAAGTGTGGATTTCCTGAGACAAAAAAATGCAGATCTCTCTGTTATTTCTACAGTGAAAAAGTGCGGACTGTTCTGAGCTTTAAGTGCGGATTCCAAAGGTCTATAAGTGTGGATTTTTCAGAGCATATAAGTGCGGATATCTGAGGTCTTGTACAGGGTTAAGGTGCAGAATTGTATGAGGTATCACTGCATCTGTTTTCGGACATTATATCAAGAAGAACCTGCAGATGTAACATTGAAGCAGTACATATTGTTTTGTGACACCAAGCAAAGTAAAGAACCTGAAACTTAAGCGAAGGCAATGTACAAGTTATAAATGTATGAAAAATGAAGATGATTCAGTCTCCAATGGTTGACTAAGCAATAAGAAGTAAAACTTAGAGACCGAGTTCTCTAGTACTAGTGCAGGACAATGTAGGTTGGTGCAGAAAGGAATAATCACCATTGGAGGCAGTCAAATAAGTAATAACGAGGTCTTGGAGGCATTCATAGGTCAAGGGTCTAAGTCTTGGTGATGGTACTTTTCATCTGAAAGTCTATAAGAAGAATTTCTCGTGGGTTTTCTTCTCCAAGAGTGAGAGGTTTTTCCCTAGCTCAAAGAGCCTAACTTTGTGTCTTTTGTATTTTGGTAATTGACTTGATGAAAGACTAAATAAGCTAAGCATGAGAAGACATAAGTAATTCAAGTAAGCTCACAAGTAATTATCAAGAAGAGAATTTGAATTAATCACTAGCCCTCTAAATTCTCAACACGGTATCAGAGCTAAGGTGTTGAACTCAAGGGCTACTTGACAAAGAGACACTCCAGGAAGCAAAAATCAAAGTTTGGGTAAAAAGTCAAATCAATTTGCAAGGAAGACTCCCAAGCTATTTTCGAAAAAGATCTTCATCTCATTCAAAGAATCAACTTTTCAAGAAAATAATCTTTGCCATCAAAGATTTACATTCAAGACATTGTTAGAAGAGGACATCATATTTTGAAGATATCCTTTATCATCAAGGATCCAAGAACACCTATATTTAAGAGTTATATCTTAGAAGAAGCTCCTAACTTCTTTGTCATCATCAAGGAAGCTGCAAGCCACTCTACTCAAGTAAGTATCTATGACTTTACTTAAATCTGTAAAGATGACTTATTGTAAAGAGAGAAACAAGTTGGTTGGGTCATCAAACTTTAGTGCATGGAAGAAGAGGACATATTTGAATTTAATTGAAGACAAAGTTATGGACTACATTGAAGGATCAACAATTCAACCACCAAAAGAAGATGCTCCAGCTTGTGCCAAGTACATGAAGGGAGAAATCAAAGCCTAGAGGATTTTCATAGAATCCATTAAGGGCTCACTCATTCCCTATGTATCAAAACTAAAGTCTGCTAAAGAAATATATGAGAAACTGGTGGAGCTATTCTCTGTGCGTATTGCAGGAGAAGCAATCTCTTTGAGACAAGAACTATATTAATTGAAATTGTCAAGGGAAGAAGAATCACTCCATACGTTATGAGGATTTCTAAAATAAGAGATCAACTGCAGGAACTGGGGGAAGTGATGTCTGACAGTGAGATGACTACAGTGGCGCTGAATGCTCTACCAGAAGAATGGGGAAACTTCACTTCAAGTTTATACAAGAAGAAATATGCCACACCATTCCATGATTTATGGTCTCTATGTAAAATAGAGGAAACAAGATTGAAAGCCAAAGCTGATACAGGATCAAGTGAAGGGAATCAAGCATTTGCAGCCATATCGAGGAAGAAATGAAGATTTGGTAAATTTGGTCCTCAGAATAAAAGAATAAATATGGACAATGTGCGATGCTTTGGATGTAATGAACTTGGGAATTATAAAAGAGATTGTCCTAAATCTAAAAAGGACAAGAGAAAAAGAGAAGAAGCACATGTCTCAGATATGAGGGAAGAACCTAATGCAAAGAAATCTAAGAAAGAAGAAGCGCAAGATCTCTATTATGATTGAGATCATCTCCCTCTTTAAGTGATTTCTGTTGGTTGTAAAATAGCATGATAAGAAGAAATGTATATTTATGGCATCATGATAAAAGCATGGTAGGAGCTCTTGGTGAAACAACTCCGGGAAAACCTCTCTGATAACATTACTAATGGAAGGTTGTCATCAAGATCAAGGGTCATCATGAAAACATGTGCTGACATTTTCTAATGGAGTTCTCTATGAATTCACTGATTAGAAAGAAAACATAATGGTTTCATCAAGAATTCTATGCTACAGAATTCTGTGATGTGATGACATATTGATGGAGCAGGTCAAGGGAATGAAGCTCTTCATTATAGTAAAACTGCTACAGGATGACTCAAAGGAAAAAGGTATGAGGTGTATATATATTTATATGTTGACATTGGATGTTGTGAAGTCATGTCATATGGTTGCAGGTAATGGAATTCTATAATTAGAAGTGTAATCTATGGAGGAGGATCTCTTGATGCATTGAGAGATGAAATCAACATAATATATCCTCATATGGAATATGAGGTGGTTGTATATGAACAAGGAACTGGAAATTGTAAGTTCCTGGGAATGAAAATGTGTAGAAGGGAAGAGATCATGAAGTGCAACCATGTCAAGAGGCAGTTATCATCCGGAAACCAAGAAGATGTGACTGGAATATCTCCTGGAGGATATGTAAATTGTGATAGAAGTTTGGTAAATAAGAAGACCATTGACAAGACATATCACGAGGAGATCAGTCAATCTGAATTGAGGATGTTGATGCCTACAGGAAGATTTCATGGTGAAAGATCATCATTGAGGTAACTTCTATTTTTAAAAGTTCATACGTATATGTTTATCTGGATGAATTTGTGAGGAGCTGCTAATCATGTGAAAGGATGTATAAATCCTTGGAGATGATTCGAAAGAAAGCAGCATGGCATAAAAGGTGGACCAGATAAGAAAGAGAGATGAATCACTTTCTGGTAGATGACATGACTCATGAATGAAAGTGATGGATGATCTATGCCCTATAGAGCTAAAGTTGAAGATTCCTCAATATCGAAATCCATGACATCGAGGGGAGGAATCCTTCATGAGCAGCTGGGTGTCTCACCATTGCTGCTGCAGGTCCCTGATTGAGAGGGAGCTTGGTGATCAGTTTCTTACTTGGAATAAACTGGGTAATTCCTGAGAATGAGCTTAGGTACATTCCTCATACAGGAATCAGTACATTCCCTTGTGGAATATGTCCTCCCTAGCTGAGAGGGAGAGATAGACACATCATTCTGGTCGTCACTTGGGAAGACAAAATAGAGGGTTGGGTAATCATCTAGCATTCGATACTCTTTGAGAATGTGTTAGGGCATTCAAGATAAGAGTAGTCGGGGACCGATATTCTTTGAGGGCTAGCTACCCAAGAGAAGAATAGTCTAAGGAGGTCATACTTTGGGAACACCCGGGTGGAGTATGTACCTTGGAGAGACAATGACTATGGTGTCTATAAGTCATGTGTCTCACCAGCATTGTAGCCCATTGTCTCGTTGAGAGATGGGGTTGTTAGTCAAGATCTTGCACTAAAACAATGCTGGTTGATATGATGCTCTACAAATACGATTACCAATCCAATTCTTCTTATGAGATTCTTCAGTTTGAAAGTGACCATGCACCTGTATGAATACCTCCCTAGTTAAGAGGGAGTGTTGAAAAGTGTAACTAGGATCGGTCTTCATATTGACTATGTAATTATGAATTTATGTAAAGAAGAAGACAAAGATAATAAATGTATTTTGTTGTACTTGCTTCATGGGTTTCATGAGCAAGATTTTATTATAGCTTTATAGACTTCTACTTGATGTCTATTAGGGTTTTGTCTTCTAAGTATAAATATAATTATGTGTCATATATATGAAGGATCTAGTCTAGAGAAATTCTCCAAGACCATGCCAAAGAAACCGTGAAAGAATGGCTTAATTCAGCCCTCAAGCCACGTTGAAATATAAGCTCATATGTTGGGCTAAAGTCGGCCTAAAGAACAATGATGAAGTCGGTTGTATGGTCGGCCTAAAGACAGTGAAACTGTGCCCTATAAATACTCCTTTCCGCTTTCAGTACAGAAAATTTCGGAGAGCTCTGAAGCAATACACAGAAAATTGCGAATTTTTTTGAGGATTACAGAGGTCATTAAAGTGCGGATTTCAAGAGCCATTAGGTATGGATTTCAAAGGTCATAAAGTGTGGATTTCCTGAGACAGAAAATTGCAGATCTCTTTGTGATTTCTACAGTGAAAAAGTGTGGATTGTTCTGAGCTTTAAGTGTGGATTCTAGAGGTCTATAAGTGCGGATTTTCAAAGAATATAAGTGTGAATATATGAGGTCTTCTACAAGGTTAAGGTGCAGAATTGTATGAGGTATCACTGCATCAGTTTTCGGACTTTATATCAGGAAGAACCTGCGGATGTAACATTGAAGCATTACATATTGTTTTGTGACACCAAGCAAGCAAAAAAACCCGAAACTTAAGCAAAGGCAGTGTACAAGTTATAAATGTATGCAAAGTGAAAATGATTCAGTCTCCAATGGTTGACTAAGCAATAAGAGGTAAAACTTAGAGACTGAGTTCTCTAGTACTAGTGCAGGACAATGCAGATTGGTGCAGAAGAGAAAGATCATTGTTGGAGGCAGTCAAAGAAGTAATAACAAGGTCTTGGAGGCATTCATAGGTCAAGGGTCTAAGTCTTGGTCACGGTACTTGTCATCTGAAAGTCTACAAGAAGAATTTCTCGTGGGTTTTCCTGTCCAAGAGGGAGAGGTTTTGCCCTGGCTCGACGAGCCTAACTTTGTGTCTCTTATATTTTGCTAATTGACTTGATGAAAGACTAAATAAGCTAAGCAAGAGAAGACATAAGTAATTCAAGTAAGCTCACAAGTAATTATCAAGAATAGAATTTGAATTAATCACTAGCCCTCTAAATTCTCAACAAAGAGGGAGTATTGACAAGTAACTAGGTTCGGTCTTCATAATGACATGTGTAACTATGATTTTATGTACCTGATGAAAAGAAAGAAAAATAAATTATTGTAATGTTTGTCTCATGGGTTTCATGAGCAAGGAATTTTATTTTAGTAACGACTCCCATTGTGAGCCTTTAGGATTGACTCATCTAGTCATAAAAGTCAAGTTTAGTCTATGTCATGTATGAAGGACCCTTCTTGGGCATATTATATTTTGTATGAGTCAATAGAAGTGTCAAACAACCCTCCAAGACAAGCACTAGCATCCTCCTACAGGTCGGCTTCAAATAAATAATATAAAGGACATGTCAGTTTAGTTGAAGTCATGTTGGCTAATTATGAGACTCCAACCACTATAAATATCTAGCTCGGCCTAATGTCAGAACGCTGAAATTTTAGAGCAGAATTTTGGAAGGGGTCAGTGGTTAGAGAAGTGCCAGGTACAACAAGGTCTGTGGTTAGAAAAGTGTGAGGTACAGTAGGTTTGAAGCAAAAGGTGCAGTGAAGTACAAGAAAGGAAAGAGGAGTATAATCCAAGATCCTCGCTGATTTTTTTGTGAGTTTATATTCACCTCCACCGAATTTACTTGCAACAAAAGAAGAGGAGCACAATCTGAGTTTATTTGCAACAGAAGGAAGGCCGAAACAAGAAGCTACAGTCTAGAGGGAAGGCCGAGATAAGAAGGAGGTCAAGTCTAGAAGGAAGGCCCAAGGTTTGAAGCTGAAGAAGAAAAGGAGTCAAGAAAAGGAAAAAGAGCAGAAGGTTGATCGTCATTATCAAAGGATCTCATCAAGAGAAATTGTGTCTTGGTCTTGGAGTGGCAACTAGGTCAAGGGTCTTGGTTTTGATATTCGTCAATTAGAGAGTCTTGGTATTCGTCAATTGGAATCTCTCATTAGGAGAATTTTGAGGTTTAAAATGGGCCTCCTAAGGAAATTATAAAATAGTAGTGGAAATAATAAAATAAAATTAGATTGCATCATCAAATTTTAAAGGGAAAAAAGAAAAAACTTTTTTTTCAAGTCGTATTTTCAACTTATCTCCCTATGGGTTTGGTCAAAGTTTGAGAGACAACACTCGTTGGATGCATAGTTTAATTCCTCATCTAAGGAGTACCCATGTTGCATGCTTTCGATGGACCCTGCTACATGAAAAAAGAGAAATACATGAGAAAACGTGAATCGCATTTCTCATTTTTCGTGTAGCAGGGTCCGTCGAAATCATGCAACGTGGGTACTCCTTAGATGAGGAATTAAATTATGCATCCAACGATTACTCCCACTCGAAATTTGAGTAAAACCTTAGGGAGATAAGTTGAAAATATGAGTTGAAAAAATAGTTTTATTATTTTATTATTTTTTAATATTTTTACTTTTTTACTCCAAAAATGATGAATCATCCCCCATGGTTAACATCATCATCTTGAATCCTATTGGTTCTTATAAAGTTTATTTTGGTTTTATATTTTTCTTAGGAGGCCCATTTTAGACCTCAAAATTCCCCTAATGTTAAGAAGAATTTGTTCAGGTTTTCCTCTCAAAGAGTGAGAGGTTTTGGTCCTTGTTGATAGCCTATATTCTGTGTCTCCTGTCTCTTTATGGATTATGCATTAGTGGTTGTTTGATGAAGAAGAACACTAATAACTAATAGCTTAAGTAAAAGAAGACCCTAATCTAAAGAAGTAAAAAGTACTCACAAATAATTTACAATAGAAGAGAAATCACTTAATCTCTATGCCCTAGATTTCTCAACAAATTGCAACTCAAGTCATCCTACTGATGTGGAAATTCGAATTTCTCCATTTGACTAAGGCACAAGTCAAATGAAACATTTTCTTACTACAATTTAATAATAGTCCCAAGGGGATGTGATAGGTCCCAAGTTGGCCATTAGATGCATGTGAAGATGGTGGCAACATAGTGGGCGTGGCTTCAGGGCAAAGTGCCATCACCAAGTAACCAACTAATGGTGGTCCAACATCACGTGTATAGATGTAAGGAGGAACCAATCATGGAAGCATGGATTGCCCCTTTCCTCCACCTACTTTTTCCACCCCTCTAGTGCACACATTTTACTTCTCTGATAATGCTTTGAGTACATAACTCAAGATCCCAAGCTTGATTTTTGAGATTTAACATCTATTACCCCTTAATGATCAGGAAGTTTATCACTCATCAAGGTTGGGCCAATGCAAGGGTTCCTTTTTATAGATGGAGCATCATGTACTCTAGGAATCAAGTAATGGCTATAATGAGGGGGGGTAGAGCTCATGTCAGGGTTTTTCCCGTGTGCTAATTTTTGTCCTAGCCATCCTTTGCATTTTACATTTTCTTTCATTGCGGTTTTCTTTTGCTTTTAAATTTCTCTTAGCTGCATCAACCTCTAAGGAAAAAAATTTCGGCCAAAACTCAAGGACGAGGATGAGAAGCTGCTAATCCCCATGACCAATGATGACCCGCCAGAAGAATGGAGATGGAAGAATGTGTTGAAAATGCAACAAGATGATGGAGCTTAGTGAAAAGAAGTCGCCTTCACTAAGTGGGCCCGCAGGCTATTTTTGGCGCAAAGTCTATTTTTAGACTATGTCTATTTTTAGACATATGGATCATGGTCTATGAGTTGCGGGATGCTATTTATGGATGATTGGTCGAGTTGGTAAAAATAGATGGACCTCTATTTTTAGACATTGGGCGGTTTCTATTTTTAGACTACCGGGCTAAAAATAGAACAGTCAAATATTATTAACCCTTAATAATATTTAGACTATAAACATTATCTTATCCTCTTGGAGCACTTCAGTTTGATGCTTGGATGTGGCACGTGCAGCTGACAGAAGGAAATACGCTTTTCCTAAGGGTTAGTTGAGCTATTGCATGGTTGACTTCAGTTAGAACTCATGTGGCAGAGTTTGGTGGAGTTGTGTTCGGTTTAACTTAGTTGAACTAGTTGTATTTAGTCTAACTGATAAATACACTAATGATGAGTGGTGTGAATTAATTATTAATTAATTCACTAATTATTAACTCATAAATCAACTAAAGAATACATCAGTTAACTGCAATGCATGGACAGTTCCGTGGAGACCAGTGTTAGAGGTGGGTGAAAGGGTGAGTCTACTATCAGTTGTGACTATAGCTGTGCATGAGATTTGCACACACATTGATTGAGATTGCCAATGAGGATTACGCAGTACAAGCCAGTGGGATTCGAACTTGGATCTCATCATTATTCATCTTGGATTGCGCAGTAGAGGCAGGCAGACAGGTGGAAGAGATTTGAACTTGTGACTTGTTCATATCTGAGCTAGTTTGTGTGTAGCATGTGAGATAGTGTTGAGAGCTGTGAGGAGCTTTGTGCTATGTATTGTTACATGTTCTCTATCATTATAATATACAGATAGTTGGGGGTTTTCAGCTATTAGCTTTCCCCATTACATACTGTGTTATATGTGTGCTTGATTATGTTTTAATGTGCGCATGCGACTGCTTCTATTTCCGCATATTGATGATCAATTGTAGAAGAGGTTATGTATTATGCATGAAGCTTAAATAGTGTGTAATCGGGATAATCTCGGTGAATAATTCAGCTATTATTCAAATTTCTACTTGGTATCGGAGGCTGAATTGATCATGGATCTATTACGGTGATTACATTTATTTCCATTAGACAGAGTCTGTACGAGGGCCAGGTAGCCTCTGGATCCATCCTTTCTTTGAAAGGTGATATATCCAGTAAATGCCCCTACAGTCGATCTCTGTGCTAGAAATACTTTGTTCTCACAGATCAAAAGCGGTTGAGTTTTTGAGCTGGTGGAATTCGAATTTGCAGCAGTGTTTTCTTGGTGTCGAAGTCAAAATGTCCTTCAACGGATTGCGATTGGAGTATGCCCTTGAGGGCAGCTCGAATTATGTTGCATGGAAGGACAGGATGGAGGCGGCGTTATATGACAATGGGCTGATGGAGTTCATAGATGCTGATGTCCCAAAGCCTACTGATGCTGCTCAAGTTGAGGCTTGGCAAAAGAAGATGGCAAAATGTCGAAGGATTCTGTTGGAGGGAGTGAAGGATCACATTGTATCCAGCCTGCATGGAAAAGCTTCTCCATACTTGATGTGGAAAGCGTTGACAGATTTATTCCAAAGCAAGAGCGGCCAAAGGAAGTTGGCGCTCAAGGATAAACTCATAAACATAAAGATGGAGAAAGGCAACAGTATACCCAAGTACCTCACGAAGTTCACCCAATGCAGGGATGAACTGGGAAGTGTGTGGGTGACTGTAGATGAAGAGGACTTGGTGGACTTGGCTCTTCTTGGTCTTCCGAAGAGTTGACATTCCTATCAGGACTCTGTCAATGGTTGGGAGAAATTGCCAGGATGGGAGCGACTTTGGTCGGATCTCATGCAAGAGGAGATAAGGCGGAGTACCAGGGACGGATCTTCATCAAAGGCATCTGATGAAGAAAATTGCGCTTTGGCTGCCAAAGCAAAGAAGGGGAAGAGCAAGAAAGCTTCTCAGTCTGGTGCGAAAGGCAAGAAGTAGGACATGTCCAAGGTGAAGTGCTTTCACTGTCACCAGCACAGACATTATGCCACAAATTGTCCGCAGAAGAAGAAAAATAAGCATGCTGCTGGATCTGCAGCAGGAGAGACCTTAGCCTCACAGTTTGAGCTGGATTTTTCGCTGATCACATGCTTGGTATCAAGTGTGATGGGTTCAGTTTGGTTCTTGGACAGTGGTGCGTCTTTTCACATGACAAGAGATCCAGATTTGTTTTCAGATCTGGATGAGAAAGATCTTGGAGTGCACATCGAGATGGGCGATGATGGTAGATACAGTGCGACCGGTATCGGTACCATTTCCTTTGAGAGGGAGTCTGGTAAACCCTTCGTATTGAAGGAAGTGATGCATGTTCCGGGATTGAAGAAGAATCTTATCTCTGTGGCGATGTTAGAAGACAAGGGATATGATGTTGTCTTTAGCGAGGGAAAGGCTTTCCTGCGCAGTAAGGCAACTGGTGAGACCCGGAGGATAGGGGTTCGAGTTCAGAACCTTTATCAATTGCAGGTAGATGGCTGTGCAGCAATGGCAGGCAAGGCAGAAGGAGTGGTGAGCCGGGATGATGGCGAGTTGTGGCACCGGAGATTGGGCCACCTTCACCATGGAGCTTTGAAGATACTGCAGCAGATTTATATTGGGCTTCCTAAGGGTACTCTTGCGCAGTCAGATCAGTGCAAGGGATGTACCTTGGGAAAATTTGTGAAAGCCACCTTTCACGAGAAGGATAGTCGTGCCACGACGATCCTTGAGAGAATTCACACAGACGTGTGTGGACCTTTCTCAGTAGCTTCGACAGCAAAGCACGGGTACTATGTGATCTTTGTTGATGATTTTTCTCGGAAGTGTTGGATCTTCTTCATGCAGAAGAAGAGCGAGACATACTCAAAGTTCTGTGAGTTCAAGGTGTTGGTTGAGAAGGAATCGGGGAAGCATGTGAAGGCTCTTAGGAGCGACAATGGTGGTGAATTCATCTCTGCTGAATTCAAGGACTTTTGTAGCGCAGAAGGAATTCGGAGAGAGCTCATAGCACCTCATAACCCACAGCAGAACGGGGTTGCTGAGCGGAAGAACAGAACGATCGTGGGTGCTGCACGGGCGATGTTGCATGATCAGGGCCTACCCATTCACTTGTGGGCGAAGGCATGCAATACTGCAGTATATGTGCAGAACCGTTGTCCTCACAAGATACTTGGCATGAGTACACCCGAGGAGGCGTTTTCTGGTAAGAGGCTTGATATTTCCCATTTGAGGATTTTTGGTTCACCTGTCTACATTCATGTGACGAAGGATGCCAGGAAGAAGCTAGAGCCGACCGCAGAGGTTGGGATATTTGTGGGGTACACTGATACGCCCCACAACTATCGTGTGTATTTGCCAGACAGTCACAAGACTATTGTGCGACGGGATATCAAATTTCAGGAGGAGAAAGCCATGAAGTGTTCGCTTGAGAGGGAGCCACACTTGCATGCAAATGAGGAGCTATTAGTTCCTAAAGATGAGCTTCAGGATGTGGATCAGCCACAAGAGGAAGTTCATAGAGTGGAAGAGACCACTCATGCAGCGCCAACCATCAGAGGGCAGAAGCGCACTACAGAAGCTGAGCGACTGGCTCAAGATGCAGAGAAGGTTGTAGGACCACCTACAACACAGCGCAGACAGAGACAGTTACCGGACCGGTACACTGGATACATGGCTCTTGTGAGCAAATGTATCGTGACAGAGCCATCCTCTTTTGAGGAAGCTGTGGAGGACCCCGCATGGGTAGATGCCATGGTGGAAGAGTATGATTCGATTGTCAGAAATAGTGCATGGGAGATTGTCCCGAGGCCGGAAGGGAAATTAGTGGTGGGTTCGAGATGGATCTACAAAGTGAAGCAGGCAGCTGACGGGAGTGTGGAGAATTATAAGGCAAGATTTGTTGCCCGAGGCTTTTCACAGATAAAGGGGATCGATTATGAGGAGACCTTTGCACCTGTCGCAAGGTATTCTTCAATACAGACGATCCTAGCTCTCTCAGCGCAGATGGGGTGGCACATTCATCAGATGGATGTGAAGACTGCGTTCCTCAATGGATTCATTGAGGAGGAGGTGTACATAGAGCAGCCCGAAGGTTTCGAGATCTTCAGCAATGAGTCGCATGTGTGCAGGCTCAAGAGAGCGTTGTATGGGTTGAAACAAGCACCTCGTGCTTGGTACACACGGATAGACAGTTATTTCACCGGACTTGGATTCTCCAAGAGTGAGGCGGATCCGAACCTATCCCAGATTGTGGTGGAGGGTAAGTTGCTGATCATTGTACTTTATGTAGATGATTTGATTTTGATGGGTGATGAACTGTTGATACACTCATGCAAGGCTGATCTTGCAAAGGAGTTTGAGATGAAGGACTTGGGCCTCCTTCATTATTTCCTGGGATTGGAAATTTGGCAGCGCAGTGGTGGACTGTTTGTTTCTCAGGGTAAGTATGCCCGGGAGATACTGGAGAAGTTCAACATGCATGGCTGCAAGCCTATTGATACTCCTCTTCCTGGATGTTGGAGGAAGGAGGATGCTACTTCGGCGGAGGTAGTGAATGCCACTGTTTATCAACAGTTGGTGGGGTCGCTTATGTATCTGGTCAATACACGACCTGATATATGCTATGCTGTTAACCAGCTGTCACAAGCTATGGTTAAGCCAACCAAGCTCTTCTGGAAGGCAGGCAAGCATGTATTGTGTTATCTTAGAGGCACATCGGGATATGGATTGTAGTACAGACAGGAGGATGAGGTGAAGCTATGTGGTTTCACGGATGCAGATTGGGCAGGGAGCCCAACGGACAGAAAGAGCACATCTAGAGGGATCTTCAGTATCGGGTCAACAGCAGTTTCTTGGTACAGCAGGAAGCAGAGTTCCGTGGCACTCAGTTCAGCAGAGGCTGAGTATATGGCAGCATGCAAGGCTATATGGATGAGGAAGATCCTGATCGGGTTGTTCGAGTCACACTTGGAGCCTACTGTGATTTATTGTGATAACCAGAGTTGCATTAAACTCTCGGCTAATCCAATATTTCATAATAGATCCAAACACATCGACATCAGGTACCATCATATCAGAGATTGTGTGCAGCAGAGAATCATGTCACTTTCATACATTCCCACGGAGGATCAGGATGCTGATATCTTGACGAAGGCGCTCACCAGGAGCAAATTCGAATACCACAGAGGCAGGATAGGGGTTGCAGATAATCCATATCTTGTTGAGAGGGAGTGTTGAAAATGCAACAAGATGATGGAGCTTAGTGAAATGAAGTCGCCTTCACTAAGTGGGCCCGCAGGCTACTTTTGGCGCAAAGTCTATTTTTAGACTATGTCTATTTTTAGACATATGGATCATGGTCTATGAGTTGCAGGATGCTATTTATGGATGATTGGTCGAGTTGGTAAAAATAGATGGACCTCTATTTTTAGACATTAGGCGGTTTCTATTTTTAGACTGCCGGGCTAAAAATAGAACAGTCAAATATTATTAATCCTTAATAATATTTAGACTATAAACATTATCTTATCCTCTTTGAGCACTTCAGTTTGATGCTTGGATGTGGCACATGCAGCTGACAGAAGGAAATACGCTTTTCCTAAGGGTTAGTTGAGCTATTGCATGGTTGACTTCAGTTAGAACTCATGTGGCAGAGTTTGGTGGAGTTGATGAGACAATGGGTGGAGTTGTGTTCGGTTTAACTTAGTTGAACTAGTTGTATTTAGTCTAACTGATAAATACACTAGTGATGAGTGGTGTGAATTAATTATTAATTAATTCACTAATTATTAACTCATAATTCAACTAAAGAATACATCAGTTAACTGCAATGCATGGACAGTTCAGTGGAGACCAGTGTTAGAGGTGGGTGAAAGGGTGAGTCTACTATCAGTTGTGACTATGGCTGTGCATGAGATTTGCACACACATTGATTGAGATTGCCAATGAGGATTTCACAGTACAAGCCAAGGAGATTCGAACTTGGATCTCATCATTATTCATCTTGGATTGCGCAGTAGAGGCAGGCAGACTTGTGGAGAAGATTTGAACTTGTGACTTGTTCTATATCTGAGCTAGTTTGTGTGTAGCATGTGAGATAGTGCTGAGAGCTGTGAAGAGCTTTGTGCTATGTATTGTTACATGTTCTCTATCATTATAATATACAGATAGTTGGGGGTTTTCAGCTATTAGCTTTCCCCATTACATACTGTGTTATATGTGTGCTTGATTATGTTTTAATGTGCGCGTGCGACTGCTTCTAAATCCGCAAATTGATGATCAATTGTAGAAGAGGTTATGTATTATGCATGAAGCTTAAATAGTGTGTAATCAGGATAATCTCGGTGAATAATTCAGCTATTATTCAAATTTCTACATAATGGGAAAGATGGAAAGTGGGAAGTATGGATTACCATGGACACACTACTTCAATCAAAGCCTCCCCAGTAGTGTCCCTCCTAAAACCTTAAGGCCTCAAAGACCTCCCAAGTGAAGTGAGGGAACAAGAATCCAGTTAGTATTGATAAATCATACATGTCATCCCTTGATTCATATTTGTATGCTTGCAAACATTAAGTAAAATCAAATGATTAAAAAATGGTTAAAAGTACACCTCGATGGATGACCCACCTTCCTTCAAGGAGGAATGTTAGATGGGAGAAAGAAATTTGACCAGAGGAATATCTGGAGGATATATGGCATCATGTCATTTGTTGATCAATAGGGTTGTTGGTTGGCTAGCTATCCAAGGAGTAGAAAATTTCTCCTATGGGTTACCCACTGTTTGGTGGGTAACAATGATCATTAAGAAGAGAAGGTATGAGTAAACCTAACAATGAATTTATAACTGTGGATGGCATCCAATGGTTGATGCTACATCGAACTCCACATTTGCAAGCATGTGTTTTCAAGTCCTACATTATTTCTTTAGTAGTTGCATTGGCATACCTTGTATTTATCTTTTCTATTTACAAACTTCTTAATGGATATGCTCAAGGTTCTCCTTCTAATAGAATTAACACATGTAAGTTACTAGTTCTACAAACTACTTATTGATTAGCTAAAGTAATTAATATGATCTCTTCCATTTTTTCATTAATATGAGCAGTTTTCATCCCCTGAACCGCCCCACCACCAAGGGGGTAACCACTGCTACACATCATTCAAAACATGCTCTCATTTCCTAGAGCTTAGGGCAGTAATACAAAGAAAAATCAAGAAAAAGAAAAAGGCAATAAGAGGGGTAGAAAAACAAAGGTCGAGGTTGCTCAAGCATCCATGATTTCTCTCTCCTCACATTTGTACGCCTAGAATGTGGAATCCCTCATCATTGCTACCCCTTTTACCCTGGAATTTTACCCTAAGGCCCATTTTCCTCTTCGTTCCATCGTTATTCACATCACACCTATTCATCAAAGGATGTACCCGGGACCTATATTTCCCCTTGGGGACTGGGAACACCTAATAGGGTCATTCATTAGCCACTCCTACCTAAGGAGGTATCACTATTACATGGTCAAAGCCCAAAATTTAGAAGGTAAGCCTTGTATGAAGTGTCATTTTTCCCTTGATTAACAAGCTTGGTCTACTTAGATGCACTAATGATTATTGTACCTAATGGTGAAGATGCGGAACTAGATATTGTCTGTAATCGATTGGCAAGCGGTTTTCATCATGGGTTGGGAAACTTAACTAGGGCCCAAGCCCACTAAAGGAGTATATGACACCCTACAGGTGAAGGGTTGAGAACCATGGGACTCCCGTCACTTGCAAAGCATCATTCATATCAATGGGCACCCTCAACTCCTTAGAACACTTGCACTTTGCTCCATATTATGCACGAGATGATGCACCTGAACCAGCATGCCCTAATCGACTTAGTAGCGATCACATGGTTTGGCAGCTAATCTGGGGCCCAGATGAGGTTTGTCTCACCCATTGAGACATGGGAGGGCTAGCACCATCCTCAGAGCCCTCAACATTGGGCAGAACCAAGCTATTTCACCATCAGGAGACCCATGAACCCAACTTTTGTGCCCCAAAACCAAAACTGGGGTGTGCAAGATGATTTAAATGGAAGTCTAGGGCCAACCCCCAGACCATGATTTTTGGAGCCCTCTACACTCATTTTGGCACTAGAGGAACCTAACGCTTGCCTAAAGGAAGGCTATGCATGCATGACATCAGCATTTTGGCCCTCCTATGGTTTAATTATTATGTTTCACATTGCCTATAAGGTCGGCTAGTGACCTGACCTAGTATTTTCCCATTATTTTATTAGTTGAGGAGCTAATAGGCTAAAATTAGACATCATTGGACACATATATATTAGAGACACCTCATTTGATCTTTCTCATCATCAACTTTGTGAATTTGGACCTCTTTAGAGAATTTGCACTTGCTTCTTGTGGGTGAATTGGAGATCATAAGATGCACTTTGATATTTGGAAATGATTTTTGGATATTCTTTGGTTCTATTCTTGGTTTAATGGAAGGATATATTGCATGTTATCTTCTGAGTGAATCTTATTGTTGAATATCTTTTCTTGAATGTCTAATGCATGGAACTATTGATTCTAGGTTAAACTTTGTACCCTAATTTGTTGAAGATCAATTTATTGACGAATATATAGACGAATGTTGTATGCATTACTCATCATAACAGGTAATGAATGTCCCTAGTGGTGATCCCCTTAGTAGCTTTCCCATGAAACTCCATTTTCCATTGAATGAGTAAATCTTGGAAATTTGATGGCTAGGGCATCAAATTTCGACCTCCTTGGGAACAAACTTGGCTTATGTTAAGCATCCTAGACTCCATATGCCCATAGGAGAAGGCAATAGTCCTATCCCTTGGTTATCATCTTGAAATTTCCTCCATAAATTTATCTCCTTAAAATTCAGTCCTTTTAAGGCTAGGAAGGAGAATCTAGGGCTTAGAGCGAAATTTTATGGAGGCGGGTTTTTGGTGGTTTGAGAGTCTAAACATCAAGAGGTAGGTCTTGACTACTTGACCTATCATTTTGGTGGGCATCCACTCAAATTTCATCCATAAAATCTCTTGCCCTAGGTGTTGCCCTAAAAGGGAAACCCTAGTTTCTTCTCCCTCAACTTGAAGGTTTCATGAGCCTTGTAATTGTTGGAATCCATCACGAGGAACCTTTTCTCTTTGGTCTTGACCTTTGGTACTCCCATTATCGTGAAATACATCAAACCCTAGGTCTTGCACCTCCCTTTTCTAAGTCTTTTCATTGAGAGAAAATTGCTTCTTGAAAGAAGCCTTTGAACATATATTGTCTCTCTCTCTTGAATGAGCCCTAGTGAGATCATCTTATACCTTATCTGCATCCAATCTATCTTAGAATTGATCTCTTCCTCTCTTACCGGGACTCCTCCCATCGGTAAAAATCCGTTAAGTGCAAGGGGTTTTGGTCGAGGTGACATTGGGCCTCTACACCATTGTTAGCACTTTGTCTAGCTTTTGTCTTATACGGTTTCCCTCTCCAAGGCCTACTAGATTTTGTAGTAATATTTTTGGTGTCATTGTCAGGAACACGAAGTGTGTGTTTCATCCCTAACAACAATATAAATCATTATTTGGTGACTTCATTGGAAGAACGAAGCCTTTGTTCTTTATTGAGCTTCATATTCAATGCTTGTAGGGTGAAGTGAGCATCTCTCAAGGCATCTTAAAATTCACCCTGGCAACTCCCATTTAATTGTCATGTAAAGATCAATGTAATGGCTCCTTCGGAATTGCATGAGGTTAATATTAATGCATTTTGCATATTAAAGAAGGAAAATGGGACACTGGTCATCGTTTTGATAATGATCCAATATACGACACCGATGATGATTTTATCAATCCTTCATCTTCCTCATCATATCACTCCTAGCATGTTTCCAAGGACAATGATGAGGACGATATGCTTGAGGTTGGTCTTCATCAAAAGTTTATGAGCTTGATTGTCAAAATCTCCTTTATTTGGTTAGAGGAGAGGATCCAATGGCTTAGGTTGGATTCCTTGTCCTCTTCCATGACGCCTTATCACAATACATGGTTCTCTTATTTTCCCACCTCCCACCCGTACTATTCATCAAGCCAATCTTGCCAAGGAGGATGTGATATTTGGTTTCCCTACCTCATAATCATTCATAAGGGAAAATGTTATTACATTGATCTAATGATATGCTAGTTACATTGGCTATATGACTACACTTAGCTCATTCATGGTGTGCGTGTTATGCATAGTAATGTAGAATGCATTGCATGTCTCTTTTGCATAGCTAACATCATCATATTATGTTATCATGCTAGAATAGACTTCATATAGTTAGATTGCACTTGGAATAGATTTACTTTTCTGTACGGTTTATTACTTGATGAAAAACATGGACAATAAAAATACGCCCAGTGCACATGCTCCCAAATAGTTTTATCCTGATGTGCAAGATACAGGTTTTGTGTCCCAGAAGATCCTTGGAGTTCTCATGAACTCCCCGTTCGAGTACATGGATAATGCGCTCTACAATGAGCTCATGTCACAGTTGGAGCCAAATATAACCCACCAAAAGTGGGATACCTCTAGGAGAAATTTTCTTCTAGTCATCTCATTTAGTCGAAAGCTAGAAGCCCTTAATAGCCACTGAGTAGCCAATGTAATGTGTCATTCTTGTATCCGGCACCTATGTCAATTGTATGTTTCCTTGCCCATTTGTCAAGAGCAAATGATGGAAGGTGGGCAATCCAACCCAAAATATACT